>JAOVVO010000054.1:0-216285 GCA_028564675.1 Onchocerca lupi
TATATATATGTATTCCGTAAAGAGTCATATGTGTTTTGTGACGGAACTATATATTTTGATTTTTCGAAATAAGGTGTTTGATTATTTTTTTTTCAAATCGCTGTTAATCCCAATTTTAGGAATAACTTTTATGAGAAAAATTATTTAATTTATATTGTAGAATAGAACGTTGATTATACCACGTAAGTATTATTGTATGATATATTCGCTGATAATGCTCATTTGTTGTAGACTTCTTATTTTCAGGCTATTTTTAAACATTGTTTGAAAGTTTCTTACCTTTTATCACTTTCTTTTGGGCTTTCTTAATATTTCAAATAATCAAATCTATTATGAAATTTGCATGACTTTTTGTATAATTTTAATTTTAACAATATTATTACTTTCTTTATGATACTGCTATGATTTTAAACGGTTTGAAGTTTGTTACACATATACCCGTTATAACAATAATTGTACCATACCATTAATAGCTATCAAAAAGTTTAAAGTTCTTATTATTTCACTGAAATGGATTTTCGTTACGGATTAGATTTGTATGGGTTAGAACGTTTTAATTTGTCTTCGCTGGTGAATTGTTGATGAAATTGAAGTTTTCTGCTTAATTTCAATTCCTTCCATTCGTTTTATATTGATTTGCTCTTGTTTTTCCAAATTGACTTATAATTTCTGTACAGCGAGAATGTCACAGAAACTATTGATTGCTTTGTTGAATTTATCTTTGTACAATATAAGTATGAGATTCTGCAAACAATCTTATATGATCGATATTCATTTTTGTTATTGGGTTTAGAATTGTATGAGCTTGTGCACTTTTCTTGACTTTCTTATTTGAAGAACTTTGAGTGTTCGGTTTGTACATAGAGTAGAAATAGAGTTTCGGAAATGGAAACTTATATATATATATATATAGCGATGAAGGAACAGCAGAAATTTTCTTCATCTGTACTCCAATATATATATATATATATATAAATACGTACATATATACGAACTCTCCATTTTCAAAACTCTCTGTTTCTACCATATGTAAGTTGAAATTTTATATTCTTATAAAGTAGAAAATGCATTAGTTTTCGCGTTATCAAAAAAATTTATGACGTTCCTCATAATTTTATATATATATATATATATATATATATATGAGAAATATGAATCTTCGAAAATAATTACTTCGTTTCATGTATCTCATTTTTCAAAATTTGTTAATTTTTCGACTTCTGGAGATTTAATAATAATTGAGAAATTTTTTAGATTTTGTTGAGTATGAACTGATTCTATTTTCAGATTTCCTTGTCCATTTTCTACATAATGCTGTCTCATTCTTTTACAACTAAGGATTTTCAAGATTTGAGAAGCTACTTTCAAGTTGTAAATAAACGCTTTTTTTTTTCATTATTCCTATATTTTCGTATATGATAAACTTTTCGACTTGCAGGAGTATTGTTTTGGGAATGCGATGTTTGGATGCAAAGTTGATTATATCTTTCATTTATATTTCATTTGTTTGTCAGGTGGATTAGGATGCATTGCTGTATGTATGTAAAACCAACGAAAGGATGTCCAATTATGTTCATGGCTATTGCTCTTGAAATAGGTTTCGAGGTGGTGAGCAGGAATTGATCGAATTTCCACTCTTTAAAACATAGCGCCATATTCTAGCTGATCTTGATAATTGCTTCCTTTGTGATTAGTACTCACATATTTCTTGTCGCTTCGTTTGCTGTAAACTGCAGCAAGAGTTAAAGGATTTATTTTGTTCAGATTGAGTAAGATATTTTTAATAAATTCTGTTTCCAGTTTGTTTCGGTAACAAAGCAATGGCGGCAAATGAAAATATTGGCAAATCGGATCACAAAATTCATCGGGGTAGTCTGTTTATTTAATAAGATTCTGCATGGAGGTGTTATTTATTTTATAGTTTAATCATGTATAAATAGATTTTGTGTTTGCAAATATGCTGAGAATTTTTTTGATTATGAAATCGTTTTTCAATAATACAAAGTAAGTTCGACACAATTCTCATGATTGTTTGTTAAAATGACAAAAAATTCACCTTTTGGTGTTGTAATTCCACATTTTCATATGTCAAAAAATTTCTTGTTATTCATGTCAGAGAGTTGCTGCACATCGTATAAATCAAACAGCTTTTCTAGTGCATGAAATGTTTTGCATATTTTAATATATTGCAACATCATTACCGTTTCATTTGTGTATGTGCTATCTAATGACATGCAGGAGGATATCATGGATGTCTTGTACACCTTAATAAATTTAGGAAAGTATCTTTATGAAAGTAGTACTTTGGTTCTGATTTTTTCCAGTAAGTATTTTCAAGACTAATGACAGGAACTATTTAGTACATAAAGTTGGTGGCAAAGCCAAGAAGAAAGCTGTTAAAAAAGGAAATGGCGTTAATGCAAAGGCTTTCACATTTCAATCTGCTGTTAAAGCAAGTCGTGCCATTCGCAGGTATTTTTATTGCTGTTACGGAGATTTTCTCAGTTTGTAAATTATTTTCAGTCTATCAAATATTTATATGAAAAGATAGAATTGATCTTGTAAATTTGATTTAGTCTACAATTCTAAATCTCGTTTTTCGAAAAAAATTTGTTATTGGTATTTTTCAGGGCAGCAGATAAGGATGAGAAGAAGAAGCACATACCGATAGTTGATCGCACTCCTGTTGAGCCACCTCCAGTCATTGTCGCTATTGTTGGTCCTTCAAAAGTAAGCTTAATTCAGAATTGTTAGTTTAAGAATTTTAGATTAATTAACCTAATTTAAAATTTGTTGTTCATGCAATCACTATCATAAAGGTTAAGAATTAATGAGTGGATACATGGTTATGATAAAGAAAACATTCGATTGCCGTGAATTAAAACTGTTCATTTTAGATTTCTTTTTAAATTATGTGTAATCTGAATGAATAATCAAGTTGATTCTGCTGTTATGTTCTTTAAGGTTGGAAAAAGTACGTTGTTACGATGTCTAGTAAAGCATTATGTGCGTCATACTTTAACTGAAATACGTGGACCAATCACAATTGTTACTGGCAAAACTCGACGAGTGACATTCGTTGAAGTTAATAATGATTTAAATTCCATGATCGATATTGCGAAAGTCGCTGATTTGGTAATTTTTTTCTTTTATATACACTATATGTCATAATTGCGAAATATGAATTTCATAAATTAAATTGATGGCAATTCTCTCGGAATTTTCGATATTTAGTAATAATGCCTTGCCAAATATAGCTTTTAAAGCCCAAATATTCTACGATCATTTCATTGATTTAAGGCTTTCTCCTTTCAAGTAGCTAAATTGTTTAGGCTCTAACTGAAGTGTATTTCTTGGCTTGTTTCAAGCTTTTAGAATCTATATTATCATATTCAGAATATCGAAGTGTTATTGTTCTTGCATTTCAGTGAAATGATATTTCACTACAAAATAAAATTTGGCAGGGAATCTTGTATTTCTTTCCATGATATACTAAATGCGTTATGTTTAGATATCGGTTTTTTATTCGTAATTTTCATTAAATAATTTTAGGTTTTATTGATGGTGGATGCTTCTTATGGTTTTGAGATGGAAACATTCGAATTTCTAAATATATGTCAGGTGCATGGAATGCCTCGAATCATGGGTGTTCTTAGCCATCTCGATATTATTAAGAAGAAGGAGAAGTTGAAACATACGAAAAAATTGTTGAAGCATCGTTTTTGGACAGAAGTTTATCAAGTTATTATTTTAAAAGGCGTTTTATTCCTTAGAACTTTGATCTGAACATCTCATTGTTGTGTACAAACCTTTAAAGTAGATAATGTTAAATAAGTGATGCACATTTCGAAAATCCATCATACTGCAGAGAACTTTTCTATTCATAAGTAACCTGAGACTAAGTGATAGAAAAAAATAATGAAAAGCGAAAACTAACCATGAATGGCAGAAGTTGGATAGCAAAAGACACTCGAAGATATGAATCTAAATATATGTTTTCTAAGATATATTTATTTATAAAATATATATTTGAAAAAAAGTATTTATACAATTAGGAAATATATAATTCCTTTCAGTATTCATTTGATCTCTTATACCTAATGGCTGAAATTATGTAAAAGTTATTTTACATTTTCCTTCAATGTTTGCTACGCATTCTTATTTTAGAGTTCAGAGTTTGATCTGTTATATTTGCAGGGTGCAAAACTATTTTACTTATCTGGAATGATTAACGAGCAATATCTAAAAAATGAAGTTCGAAATCTTGCACGTTTCATATCTGTCACGAAGTTTCGTCCTTTGTTATGGAGAACCAGTCATCCATATGTTTATTGTGATCGTTATGAAGATTTAACCGATCCGGAGGTATGCTGCATAAATGAAAGGATAATATCTTTTCATTATTCATTATGTAATAGACTTGAAACATTAAATTCATGGATTTTGAAATTTTCGTTGTTAACGAATTCTGAATTTTCGCAAAATTTGTGTTAGATTTCGACAAAAATTATTAAGAAATAATTTATTTCCATTGCTGTAAAATTCACATATGCTAATTAAGCGTACTGTTTATTTTGAGATACGATTGTATTGATAGAATTGCAGAAATTGTTCCAGTTCAAGAATTATGACGAATGTGTAAACCTGATTAATGTTTACTAGTTTTAAAATTAACAATTCTAATCATTTAAAGCTACTTCGCGAAAAACCATTGGTGAACCGAACGATTTCGTTATATGGTTGGGTGCGTGGAACGTTTCTCAAAAATCATGCTACTGTGCATATCCCTGGAATGGGCGATTTAGTGATCAAAGATGTATGTTGAGACTTTCTTGTAATTTAACTTGAAATTTATAAAATTTCATTTTTTGTGGACACTTGCTAAATTCCTAAAAGATAGTCAGTAACCATAAATTATAACTAAACATTCTAATTACTTACAGATAATGGCTTTACCGGACCCGTGTCCATTGCCATCAAAAGAAAAACTGAAGCGTTCACTGAATGAAAAGGAACGTGTTATTTATGCTCCATTTTCTGGTCTTGGTGGTATCGTTTACGATAAAGTATTTTTTTTTTGAATTTTTTCCTTTTCATATTAGCTGAAAAGAATGGGTAGTAACTCTCGCTGAAAAAAATGGGTAGTAACATTTACTGAAACTCTCGCTAATGGCTTCGAAGCTGATAGAATTCTTGAGCTGCAATACTTGATTTTTGAAACGAATTTTTTTTTTTTTTTTTTTTTTGAGTCTTTCCGGATATTTTATGTAAAAAATTTTTTAACAACTTTTGTTCTTAAAAAACTTTTTGCTTCAGGATGCTATTTATATTGAAACAGGTGGCTCACATTCGTATAAGAAAGCTCGGCACGAACTTGTTGAAGTTTTGGAAAATGTTAAAGAGGGTATCGATAATAAAATGCATAAAACAGCATTGAAAGTGGTTACAAATTCTCAAGTCGCTATAGCTCATAGTGAGAGTGAAAGCGAAACGGATGATGATGGTGAGAGATTTTAGTCAATTTGTTTCAAGAAGCTTAAGTGATGATGTGATAAATTTTAATTTATTGGAGAATAGTTACGTCAGCCATAGACTTTTCAATCAAATAGTTACTATTTTTAGATTGTAATATGAAGAATGAAGCGGAAAGTAGTGGCGAAGAATCGAATGATTTTGAGGATCTGGATGTTGAAAATAGTGTATCTCAGGATGGAAATGAGGGAAAAGATATTGAAAAAAAGAGCTGGTCTGAACTTTGTGCACGCGCAAAATTATTGTACAATGAGAAAAAATCGAATAGACTTAATTGGGCTAAAATCGTTTATTCTGATTCTGGTTAGTTTTTCCTCCTCAGTGATAAATACATAATATCTGAAATTAATATTCCCTTTAGTTTCGTTCTCCCCATTGATACAAATGTGAGGTCATTGCTCGCGTAGGACTGCGATTGAAACTGAACTTCAATAATATAATATTAAATTACTTTGCAATAATCTTCCATAGAACAGTTAGTTTAGAATTCGAATAAAGTTCCATTTATTGAGTGAAAGATAAATATTATGATAATATGGCAGTATAATCATTTTTATTATTAGACCTGCCTGAAAAGAATAAAGAGGAACAAGATGAAGTACTTGGTGGCCTTTTCAAAGTTCAAACTCGAACTGAAAAAACCATTGACGATCTGGTTAGTTTTGTGAAGTTCTGTTTCAAGTGACTGGAATGGCTTTTCATGCTCGAATCTAATCGCATGCATGAACATAAAAGATGTCTTATTGATTATTACTGACATTTTTTTTACAGGAGGATGGCCTTCTATATTGTAAACCGTTAACAATTACATCCCAACAAATTTTAAAACAGAGAGATTGGAATGATTTGGAGGTTTGTTCATAATATCAGATGTTTCATTCAATAGAAATGATTCTGGTTCTGCAATATCCTACTAATAAGTGAATAAGTTCACTCAAAAAAATTATGTTTTTATTCTTTTTGTGATTACATTGAGTTTGATTTTTATTTAGGTTCGTGCATCAATTGCAGACTGCTTCGTTACGGGAAACTGGAATCCTGATGAAGATGCTACTCTGCAATTAGAAGATGGTAATTTCTAAAGTAGAATTGTAGAAATAGGATGAAATAGATATGGATATGCTACTATTCCGGGAAACCATTATTTTTCGATATTAGAACGATTCCTTTGAGTTTTATTTCATTTTTTGATTTGTTGGGTTCATCACTTCGTAATAATTTGTTTGTTTTTTTTTTTCTTTCAGAAGAGCATATTTATGGTGAAAAGGGAAATCCTAGCATAAGCGATGAAAGTGACGATACTTCTAGCGAAGGGAAGTGTTGTTTTTTTTTCTTTCTTATCAGGGATTGTTTAAATTTTCTAATTCGACTTTTTTTTTTATTACAGCTGATGGAGACAAAATTGAGCATAGTGATAAAATTGAAGAAAAAACAGATCCTGCTACAGCGAGAAATGAAGAAGAGGCAGCTAAAAGAAGAAAAATATTCAAAGAAAAATTGAAAAATCGTTTCAATGCTGAATATGATGAGACCAATAAACATTATGTACAGCTGAAAGGAGAACTTGAAGAGCAGTCGAAGGTGTATTATATTTTTTGCTTTTAGTATTCACTATGTATTATCTCTGAATTTATTTTTTTTTAAAATCAACATAAACTTTTCACGGCTATGTATAGTCTTAATTAAGAAACTAAAAAAAATTGTTTTGTCACTGTAAAGTCTAATCAAATTTTGGGATCAGTATCATATAAAGATTGGGGCTACTGATCTTTTTCAGCTTAATAAGTCAGTCTTCGAAGAGCTAGATGAATCGATTCGGCAACAGTTAGAGGGTTTTCGACCAGGTTTATATGTTCGTATAGAATTCGAAGATGTGCCTGTGGAATTTGTACAGCATTTCGATCCGACTAGACCATGCATTATAGGTGGTCTTCTGACCGGTGAACAGAACATTGGTTCTGTACAGGTAGATTTTTTGTCCATTTGTTTTTGTCAAGAATGTTATTCATAGATAGTGTTATGTTTTTATATATCACTGAATTCTCATTAATTACAAATCTTGATATTGATATTGAAGTTTTTAATTCCAGGTGCGGTTGAAAAAACATCGATGGTATGATCGATTATTGAAATCACGAGATCCGCTGATTATATCATGTGGTTGGAGGCGATTTCAAACTGTTGTTAGTCATTTTCTTTCTTTCTTTGTCAATGTACTTAAAATATGATATAACTAGCAAATGATGTCTCTGAATGATTGTATTACTTCAAAGCTGGTTATGTTTCTTAACATTAGGATCTTACACTGTTTTCTAATGATCTCAATAATCAAATAATTATGAGATTCCAGGTTATATATTCGATACAAGATCATAATATGAGACAGCGTTTCTTGAAATATACACCGGAGCATATGTTCTGTCAAGCCGTTTTCTGGGGACCAATAACAGCGCAGAATACAGGATTCCTTGCAGTACAATCGCTAAGTAGAGATATGGTTCGTAAATGATGATATATGTTGAAATGAACTGAAATAAATTTATATGCTAAAGAAGTTTTAATACATGTTAAAGAAATTTTAATTAATGATCCACATGCAATTATATCTTAGATGAAGAATTTATTTAAATTGCGAAAAATTTAACAGAAACCATGCAGTGAATATTTGCGGTAATACCCACTTCATCTTTTTGCAGAAAGGTTTTAGAATTGCTGCAACAGGTGTTGTATTAAATCTGGATAAAGCTTTCCAAGTTGTGAAGAAATTAAAGCTTATTGGCCATCCTTACCGAATATTCAAAAAATCGACTTTCATCAAGGTTTCTCAGTGCCTTTTTGCATGAATATATGCGTTTATTTGCTGTCTTTGTTACTGTGTTTGTTATGCATTAAATGCAACTTCTAGCAATTAAATTTTCTTGAATTATATTGTTTTTGCAAATATAAATAACTGTATATTTTTATATAAAAGAATGCGAATGTTCAACACTGTCTTTTTAGGGAATGTTCAATACTGTCTTAGAAGTAGCAAAATTTGAAGGTGGTATTATACGCACAGTTAGTGGTATTCGTGGTCAAATCAAAAAAGCATTACATGAACCTGCAGGTGCGTTTCGGGCAACTTTTGAAGACAAAATTCTCATGAGCGATATCGTTTTTCTTCGTGCTTGGGTAAGTAAAAACTTTTTAATTTTTTCTTAAATCAGGTATTTATTTAATAATTACTGATAGAATTCAAACTGCTTTCGTTTTATATCTTATAAGTCAAAGATTTATATTTTACTACATGTCTTTATTTCAGGTATCTGTTCCTGTGCCTCATTTTTATACTTCTGTAACAAATCTTTTATTACAATATAACCAAGAATGGGAAGGCATGCGAACTGTAGGTCGCTTACGTTTTGAAATGGATTTAAGACCGCCGCTGAAGATGGATTCATTCTACAAAGTAAGAACTTTAATTTAATTGCTAATTTGTGATCAAATTTTTGGGTTATTAATTCTGATTTTTTTACAGCCAGTTGAAAGACGACCGTTTGATCCTGCACCGTTGCTTGTTCCAAAAACACTCCAGAAAGAATTACCATATCGATTAAAACCAAAAGTTGCGAAAGAAATTAAGAAGAAGGGTGACAAGCTTATAAAAAAGCATAATGTAGTTATACTAGAACCACATGAAAGCAAGGTGAATTCTTATTTCCTGCACTGATTTTTATATTACCCTAAACAGATTCGAAATAATTATGAAGTAGTGATCTATAATAAAATTTTAGATCAATCGATTCATTGAAATATTAGATACGGTGCATGCAGAAAAAGTGAAGAAGGAGAGAACAACAATGGAAGAACGTGTCAAAAAACATCACGTGGTAAATTCTTTTATCTAGTAGAAGACTTCCATGCAGATTTGTAGAATTTCCTTAATTATAGAATTTATCGAAAGTTTCATGATTACATAAATTATGACTGGGCTTTTTTGATGGCCTTATTTCTGTCAAGATAAAATTTCTTTTATTGGTAAGCTCGGCGTTTATATTAAGATTAGTTGCATTAAAAAAACAGCGATGTACAGCTGTTATTGCCTCCTTTATTATAACACTTCCAGTTTTATTCTGTTTCAGTTCTTTCCGTTCTGTCATAGCCATGCTGTACTCAGAAGTAAGGTCATTTCTGAGCGTGCATTTTATGCATTTGTTTCAAATAATTTTGCCAAACAGTAATCGGGAAATTCATTCTTTTTTTCCTATTAATTTCTATTTATCTTATGTTTTTATAGGAAATGGCAGCGTTGGAGGCACAGCGAAAAACTGGAATAAAGAAAACTAAAAAAAAGATTTGTCGTACACTTTCCAAGCGAGAGCAGATGAAATTGCGCAAAGCACTGGATTCAGTTAACAGTAGTAAATGATCTTTTAGCAATTTCTGAATGCCGAAATTTCTTAAATATGCTTCTCCATTTTGATGTTTTGAGACAATTGTTGTTTTTTTGTTTTCTATCTAATTTTCGATTTAACAATAAATTTAATTGAAACATATAATGTGTTCACTTGTTTATTGTTAAACTTTTCGAAACACTATCTTTTGTAGAGTTTTTCAGAATAAAATTTGATGTGAGATTTATATACCTGCCTACTATCTATTCTCCTAGTTATTGAAGCGAATAATTGTTTTTATACGGCAGTTACTTAAATCGGGAACTTTTTTTTATTAAATTAGGGAACAAGAACTTTGTCCCTTAGGAATTTTATTAGTTTAAGAAGTCATAGTGATTTACTTCCCTATGAAATTCATCGAAATAGAGAGTTTCGTGGTTGGACCCGAAATATTAAGGACTTCTGCTATGACTTTTTTTTTTTTGAGGGACAAATGTTAGGAATATAGCGTAGAAATGTCTTTGTAATTCAGGAATCGTGTGGATGACTATAAATGTTCGGTTTGGGACCATGGTGGTACAATTTTTCGCAGTTCCACCGCTCCGAATTGACAGTGGACAATTTGACATCAGTTCCATCTCCATACATTGAACTAACAATTTTTGGCACTTTCAAGGCGGCAGAATTTTTGTCGTTTATTGGTATATTTAACGTTTTTTTGAAATGAATAGATTTGAGAGATTCTGTCACTGTTTTTAAATTCGATGATCAGTGTTAAATGTTTTATATATTCCTGATCTTTCCGTCCTAGTTTTCTTGTTCAAATCCCATTATTTTTAATTTCATTTCTCTTAAGGAGGGCGATTCTTCTAGGTGGCTGTATAGTGCATCCAATATATCGGCTGTTTCTTTCAAGAAACTTAACTCCTGAAACAACTACCAACAATTCAGCTAAAATAATTAGAAACACATGTCGAAAACTGCAGGTAATATGACTTCACACGAATTTAAAAACCTTTGTAGATAAGCAAGTGATATAATGAACTTTTGTTTTCAAGCACTGTAAAAGAATTGGATTCGTTCTTAATTGGTTTGTCTTTGACTTTGCTTAGATTTACTGGTCTTTTAGACAGAGTAACGAATTACAAAATCTGTAGTGACATAAGGCATCACCAGTTAATTCCTTCGCAGATATTTCATTTCATCTACAGGGACGATTTCTTTTGGCAAGTTTTGTTGTTGGGCCATTGAGCACGCTAGCTTATGTCAGTTACTATTCGCTAGATAGAAAAGTTGCAAAGGAACTGTGCTATCAGATTAGATGCAGTGAGCAAATGATGGTTTGGGTAAATCATTTACTTATTTTCTTTTCATTTCCAATGAAACCAAAGTTATTTTAATCTATTCCCATCAAAATAAACGCCTTTTCATCTGTAGAATATTTTAACGAGAACTTTTACAAAGTTTTTGATTTTTGCTGAATTCATTGAAGGTATTTTCTTCGGCATGCATTTTTGCTGTTATAGTCACTTGCATAATTGTTTCCCAAAAAGTTTGAGCCATTTCGTGTGTTTTTGCAACAGTAACTTTTATTTCGTAATAATAACTTTTATCTATTCTGGGCTTTAATAGATAAAAGTTATTATTTCCGATAGTATAAGATAAATGTTTGTCGTCTATTATCTTTAAGCAAAAATGGTGAAATAAAAGACGGCTTAGATTTGTTTTATTACTGTCTTTACACAAATTTCTTTGAATTTCAGGACCGCACTGCTATATCATTAGGATGTGTTGGATGGTATTGGAAACGTTTTAAAGGAGCTGTTGACGGTATAAATCTGGCATCAGTTTACACTGCTTACTATTTCACGGTGCACATTTCGTTATTCAGTTTGCAATATATTGAAGGAACTGAATCTATTACATTGCCTCGAAAATTTCTTTGTCCTAGCATAATCTTAGTTATTAGAGGTTAAAGCCACATATTTCTGAAGATTTTGAAATGTTGTTTTACTTTATTATGGAACACTGAAACAGTTTCATTTCTAAAAATTTCCAAGGTTTGGTTCTGAAGAACTTCTGCTTTCGCATCTAATCTTTTATTTGCTTGACAATGCTTCCTTCACAATCAAGTGCTGCTAAATTCAACTTCTTTCAGGCGCAAAAACGATTAATAAACACACTAGAAACAGATATTAAACGATGGCAACGCCCAAAAAGTATAGAAGAAGCTGAAACGAAAAAATTACTTCCGTTTTTAGTGCAAACAGCAGCAGAAGATAACAAATCATTTGATCTGATGGCTTCATTGCCTATACGAACATCATGACTATGTAGCACTGTTCCATTTAAATGCTCCGAAATAAAACATCAAGTGGAAACAAAGCTCATCAAGCTCACACAGTTATAAGAAATGAAATCATACATTGATACGACAGGAAATATAAAGTGATGTGATGGATAGAATATTCTCTTATTTAAGTCAGAAAATGGCGATCCATTTAGCCATTCATCGATTGATGTTTTTCTTCAAATAATTATTAAAATTCAATTTCTAGAAACATTTTTGTCCACTGAATGTCCCAACTTCAACTACCTTAAATTGAAACAAGCATAAGAACTCAGGTAAAGAAAATTTTGTATTCTCAGCTTTGGTAAGCGGCAAAAATGTAGAGGGTCCTTACATAAGAGAGTGTGAAGAAAAAAAAGGAGTTTAAGAACTATATTCGCCCATTTTTTAAAGTATCTCTGCGGCAGTTTTTTTTTTTTTTTTTTATAAGCAAAACTGGAGTGAAGAATAATTTCAATTCAAAAATTCTCTAACACTGCAAAATTATTGGAAATGAGGAAGCAACAAAATTGAGACGGGATCTTATGTACAGATAAATGAAATGCTGAAACAGAAGGGACAAATGACCATGAAACAAAAGATTTGAGAAACTGGCACGTTGTGCAGTGATCAGGTGAGAGGTAAGTGCCAATAAACCTGGACACTATAACAATGGAAAAATTAATTTATTGAGAGATGCAGAAGCAATGCTAATGCACATGCAACCTGAACAAATGCAAAGAACTGAAATTTTGGAAGGGCAGGCCTGAACCGAATATTCTTGTATAGTACATAATTTGAGTTGCGAAGACAAAGGGAAATAAATTGAACATATCAGCCGCTGATAATGCACAGTGAAAATACCTTTGAATTTAAATAAAAGGTAGTAATTACGAACGTTTAACTGAAAATAGCATAGAACAAAACCAGTATCTTTAAATATGTCTAAGTCCCTTCAAATACAATCGAGAAAAAAAAAAGCTATATAAGCAACTCCAGGTATCTCGGCACTTCAGTCCGGTTCATCCTCTTATTTCTTCGACGAGATTGAATTAGCGCTAGTCACAGCACTGTAAGTATCATTCATGAACGGATTTTTTGGCCGCCTTGGTTTCGTTGTAGAAATATAAATAATTGGAGATCGTGCAGTAATGGATGATGAGATCGACAAAGAATGGGCAATATTACGACGTTGAGGTGATTTGTGCGGTGACGAGCATTGTTCTATTATTTCGGTCAGTTCTGGAATTATCTATGAATTATTTATGCAAAGATTTTTATACATTTCATCAGTACAAAATGGAATGAAATTTCAGAACATTTTGACATAAATTATATAGAACCTCCAACTTGCATTATTTATATACACATCTCCTTAAATTTATAGAAATTTATATACATGCTTACTTGATAAATTTTTTTTTAACGCCCTTGTCCTAATTATTTCATGAAATTAACAAAATGACGAAATTAAATACTTTCAACCAACAAAAAAAAAAAAAAAAAAAAAAAAAAAAAAAAAACGCAAACAAATAAAAGCAAATAGTACGCCAAAATACATCAAAGAATACTGAAAAATTGACATATACTGATCAGAATATCTATTGTATTTGAATGGTGTGAGATAAAAATTTAAAGCCGGAGAATACAATTAAATAGAATTTCTCGAACTATTGTTTGTAAGTGAAGAATATATAGTAAAGACAGTAAAGATTCAAGAAATATTGTTTTTATAGTTAATAATTCAAAGATTTAAATACTTATGATCCATAATTTTATTGTTAAAAATGACTTTTCGCATAATGTTAAAGCCATTATGAAATTAGAAAAAGTGAGGCTTTGTGCACAACAGATATCAGAACAAAAACAAAGCAGACCTACACAACCAACTCCTCATTTCAAACGTCGTATTTTGTCTCTGTTATCATTTTCAGATCTGCAGTACATGACATTACTGATGGGTTTAAATACTCAAAGCCACCATGACATAATATTCGAACAAGCGGTTGTTCAGCATTTCGTCGTCTTTCTTCTGATTTACTGTTTGCGCTTAATGAACGAAACTTGTTGTAGCCAGATTGGCTTGGAGATCTCCCCAATAATCGACGATTACTAAGACTGACTGCAAGTTTCTCAAGAGATTTTTCAAGTCTAACTTGAGAACGTCGCATAACTCGCATTTCTCCACTTAAACGGCGAGGTGTCTTCGGATTGTTTTGTCTTTGGATTTTTGCGAATCTGTTGCGTGTTGCGGGACGAAAATTCTTGTATACTTCCATCCCGACTGATGCTGCTAATGCTGCAATCTCTATGCGTTATGGAAAATTTGTTTTAATGCCGTGCCTACTGCAAAATAATCAACTTGATTAATTAATTGAAAGCGACAAGTGAATTTGCAATAGTGACAAGTGAAATTTGCACATTACAATCGTGTTCGTAATGCATTCTGAATACATATCCTAAACACTTGCACTGTTAGGTTAATCGTCACTAGTGACATAAAACGTTCTATTAGCAATATTTGGAGGGACATTTGGAAAATGAAAATTACTCATTAGGACATGATTACAGAAAACATGATGTTTAACAGAACATTCCAACGACACTTGACAGATGGCATGTAGGATACAAAATAGAAATGAAAAAATTCATATTAACGATAACACGATATATATTAGAGTATCAGACAGACAAATAGTGAAATGAATTCCGGACATTCTGTGAGTAATGTATTTCATTATCAAGTGTGCTGATCCTTTTATCAAGTGTGCTGATGCATACTCATACGCACAATATCTATTTAGATATAAAATCTTACTTTCAAATTTCTTAGCTTGTTTCATTACAATTTCCCGCGAAGCAATTGGTTGCAAACTATGTGAAGCGGGAGGAGCAGAAAGTTTCTGAAGAGACGAGGATGTATATTTAGCATCTTGCCACTGACGTCCCGTTTTGGAATCCTAAAACATAAACTGCTCTAGTTCGAGTATAGAGGATGCGAAGCCCAGATAGCACTTTGAAACGAACAAAGAATAAAGAGAAATAAATATATATACTACGAATTTTATAAAAAAAAAAAAAAAACACATCTGTTCTGAAATATTTTTTGGTGTTCCCAATCGTGCGAAATGATTAACGCGTTGTCTCACCATACCACGATTATTTGATTTGATAGATAGAACACTTGGCCGCAATCCTGATGGCATATAAGCAGGTCCTGCTAATATATCCTGAAATTATTCAAATTCTGCATATGTTTATACATTAAGTTTGCTATTAATATTTTTAATGAATTATATTATCATTTTCTGTTATGTCTAGCCTATACTTATTCTAAACTTCAGAAATAAACATGGCATGTGTGAAATGAAGACTCACATCTTCATTTCTTGCATTCAAAAGCTGTATTTTGATAGCATCAGACTTTGAGAAATCCTCCCCAAAATCATCTGGTTGAACATTGCTCTCTACGCTATTCTAAAATTGAGAAATTAAAGCCATTAAATAAGAAAAGACACAAATGATCAAAAAATCATTAAAAATGAAAATAAATATTTAAGTATAAAGATCTCTTATTATCAATAATAAAATTTTTCTTCACATATTACAGATCCCATTACTTCTAAATATAAGACATAAATCACTTAAAGTCGTATTCTCCTGCAACTGCTAGCGAAAGCACTACTTTGAAACAGGAATTTTAATTTTTACTTCTACAACCAGTTTAAGAATTTAGTTTTCTCCACGTGATATACAAAAATTTCAGCGACAAAACAATACGAAATTTTCCTTTATAATGCTTTAAATAAGTTAGAATTTAAAAAATTTTATACTTTCTAAAGCTCCTCAAATAACAATTCAAATTAAAAACAGCGAAAAATATGTTATAATTAAAAACTTACTCCACCGGCATTCCCACTTCCATGAGCTGAATCAGCACGTTGTTCTGAAGCATGCTTCTGTGATTCCACCCATAACGTTTCGTTGCAAGCTTTTACATCAGCAGAAGACGATGAATTAGCAATAGTCGATTGAACATTGGCGTTGCTAGACGGCGAATAAAGTGAATATTTCGGAATATTTGGTGAAGATGACAGCTCCGCATGATTTTCTTTTATTACAGAAGGAACTCTAGATAGAGATGAACTGTCTGTTGGTGGAGGAACTGACGGAAGAGATGATGGAGGTATATCTTCTGTAAAGAATTATTTCCGTTTCAAATTAATCACTAATATTACTTGTAAATAATGCTCCATATATTTTTAATACATAAGCAGGGAAGTAACTGAATCCGACAGTACAGTAAAGCTGGATTTCAAACAAACTTTGCAATTTTGATTATCCTTCGACAATAAAAACACTATCCACTAATGATTCCTAGTATTTAAAAGGGCAGACGAACAGAAACTAATTCTTTATGGAGACTTATGGAACTGAGCAAAAACTTAAATTCTGGAGAAATTTTTTTTGTAGTATATACAGAACCTTTGGTAGAATCTGAATCCAAATCATGATCCATCTCGGTGGTATTCGAAAACAAAAATGCATTTTTCCCATTTCTAAACAACTTGCTTACAAATTCACGATCTCTTTCTAAGCGATTTATTTCATTTGTTACATCATCCAGAAGTGAAGTCAGTGGAGTCGATTCAACAGTACAATGCATTGATATTGTCTGTATAGAGCCATTCGCTTCTTGCCTTTTCTGTCGTTTGGCTCGTCGTTGCCTCGAATCCGCACATTTCTAAAAATGCACATCAGTTATTCAAATAAGAATGAAAGGGAAATATGATTTCTCATACAGTGGCAATAACAGTATGACATAAAATACCTGTTCTAAAAGTGCTTCTGCACTGAAAGCTTGCATTTTTCGTATAGTGTCATTCTCATCATCGTCAGCAGAAATTTTGTCATTTGAATCACCGCCAGAACTTTCACTGTGACGTTTTTTCTTTTCTAGAACTAACATAATTTCAGCATTAGATAATGTACTGCTAATAACTCTATCAATTAAATAACTAAATGGAAACTTACCTAATACCGAATCTTCATCCATTCCTTTCAGTTTTAAACTTAATGTTGTTGAATGTCTTTCTGAAATCCTTGAACATCAAAATGTTTAAAATTATCAAACTTAAAATGTTTGCAACTAAATTTCACGATAAATAGCATTTTATCAGAGATTTAAAGCATGACAATTTAGAAATGATTAGAACTGTGAATAAGTGGAAAAAAATAGAAAAAATAAAAACCTTGTATGCGAGATTGTGGAGTTTTCAAACCAGTAGTCACACTGTTTGGTTGATTACGCTTCAAAAGCGTACTGGCTTTTACAGGTGCGGTATGACGACGATGAATGCGACCCATGACTTTATCAGCCGAATAACCTTCTAGGAATGATTGACTTGAATCAGCAATCTAAACAGAAAAAGCATTTAATTCTATAAAATGATATCTTTGATGTCCACGGTATTCTATTTGCAAATTTTCGTTATTTGCAAACTCAAAACTCAAAACTGTGGCTTACTTTAATTGATTGAAGTAGTTTCTTGGAAGAATTCCTCCTGTTAATCTTTGATACTGCTAATTTTTCATCTGAATCTTTGTGTTTCAGAAATGCTTCACCAATTTTTTTACTGAAACGACAACAAAATTAACAAACTCTGACAATTTTATTGAAATAAAACTTTTCCGGTTAACTGAATTCCTCAGACATGAATTTGGGGGACTCGAATTATCGGATATCGACTCAGAACATAGAATTAAGAGAGAATTCTCCAATAAGCAGGCGAAGAAAGAACTAGGTAACAGGAAGAGGGATGAGAAATGAAGAAGGAAAGGAAGGGAAGACAAAAGAATGGGGATATCATCACTCCAAAAAGACATTAAAAATGTAGTTGGATGTCTTTTTAAATGCTATTATTATTTTATCTTATCATCAATATGGTGTAGTTTCCACTTTGTTCAATTTTAGAAGTAATGCAACAGTACATTAAACGTAGCCATTTAATGATTTATTGATAAAGACTTAGAGGGTCAGCTTTCAAACCATTTCTGTTTCAGCTACAAATGCTTGAATCAAAAAACTCAGCGGCAACCATAAATTTTAGAAATAAATTAAAATTAATAATACAATCAAGTATCTAACCAGTTCTACGATACACCCAATCAAGTATCTCACTAATACACCCAGTGCAATGTGTAAAAGGGTATATTTAACTAACGTCGTCATTTCAACAGGTTCAAAAGCAGGTGAAGCTGGCATCATATTCGCTTCTTTCAGCTCTTTGATAACTTTATATTTCTCCATTGCCTTGCTTCTTGAATTTGCTGTATTAGATTTGCGTGGTGATTCTCGGCGTGAGCGATGTCTTAAACTTTTTGTCGAAATCGGCTCTGTATCATCTTTTCTGGACGATAGAACAGAATATTAGTCCGAATAAAATCTTCTGCGTAAGCTTCTCATTTATTCTATCAGAATAAATGACAAGCTGAATAAATGAGAAGTTAGTTTTCATTTATTCTTAAATGTAATGACCAAATTTTTAAATTATCATCTGGGAGATCTGAGTTATATTAAAAACTGACTTTTGAGAAGAAGAGGCAATTGATGGTGATATTATATAGCCTTTTATGCTTGAGCCATTATTTTCCGGTAGCAATTCTTCATTTTCAAACTTCATTCTGGTAGTATGTTGAACGATATCACATGTATCAGCATATTTACGGACATAAAATCTAGGTACTTCAGCATCCAGTCCAGCTAAAATTGTGTGTAAGATGAAAGCAAAAAGTATATGGGAAAAAGTAGCAAAATTTACATGTAGCTAATTCTGATTGCTTAAACATTTCTAAATCCATCAGAATTCGATGTGGAATTTCACAGTAACCTCTGTGTACTCGAAAAAAACGGCAAGACATAACTGCACCTACTTATATTTTCTCTCAGAGATTCTTCATTGACTAAATCGCCTGCTGAACAACGCCGACGTCCTGATGCAGCGGGAGACAACCCGCGGCGCAGAACTTTATTCGAAATATTTGAGAAAAAGTCACGAACTGTAGATGATGAACGACGTTCGCGAGATATTTTAGCCTTAAAAAAAGGAATGGCAAGTTGTAGTCTTGAAATAGTTCACCAGTGCAATATTTCAAATAAAAAAAAAAACCTTGTGCTGCTTAGTAAAGTTTCCTGATGGTTGTTTTTCCAGCTTCTTTTCTCTCCGGGTCTCAGCTTTTTGCATTATTGGTGCAGTAGATGCTGCATTCCTAAAAACTTTTGATTGAGAAATAAAGCTTCATGCTAAATTAAAGCGAAAAATTTACATGTTCATGTGATATATTGTTTAAAATGCACATAACTATATTAAAAAACTATACTTTATCCTTTTTCAAGACCAAAATAAGAACAATGAAAACCTAGACGAGGGCTTGGCAGAAACACTACGCATCCCGACGCATCCCATAAATCTTCCTTTAAAAATTTTCTGTGAAACGTCAGATGGACGACGTGATGCAAGGTAATAGTCACGCGGCACACCAATTTTATGTGCGTTATCAATCAGATCAATGATAATTGTAATGCGAAGTTCATTTTCATTCCGTACATTCGAGATTAAATCTTCCTGAAGAGGCGTATTGATTGATTTTGTATATTTGTCGATCTAAAAAAGAAAATTCTAGCATAACCGAAATAAAATGAAGCTTAGCATCTCAAGCGACAATATATTTCAAATGGTATTCATATCGTTTACTCAAGAAAGAAAGCAAAGAAGAAAAAAATGCCTGCGATCCTCTTTTTTTTTTATTAGGTACAAGTGGTGGATCGTCTCGAAAAAGTGATGGAGCAAAAACGCGTGCAATATTTTCAATTGTCATTTGATGACCTTCATGCCGATCTCCAAACTGAAATCTTCCAATGACAATAAATTCAGAATCTTCTTGTTTCATGAAACGAATTGCTGTTAAACAGTGAAATAGTGAAAATGGAAATTGAAGCATCTTACAACTCTGCTCAATTAATCTTAAAAAACTGGCTAGAAGAACGAACTTATGTACGAAATATAAATGCGAAAACGATAAAAAGAAATTTCCGCAATCCCTGAAGTTGAAACTTATCAAAAATATTGAGTACTAGTAAGAAAACTCCAAAAATGAATTCCTTCCAGAATCTCACTCCTTAATTTTCGAAAATTTCGTTATTTGTTCAAAACAGGAAGTATCGAAGGCTAACATATTTTAGTTGTCGCATTAGAAAAACTAGTGTTGCTAAATGCTCCGAAGGCAACATTCGTAGAACTTCTAAAAGTTTGTCGATACGTTGGGCTCCATTATAAATTGATGCAGCCTAAAAAATTTAGAAAATTTTCTATGGAATAGTCGGTATTTCTCGCTGCATTTAGTAGGTACTTGGAAGATGCATAAACATTATGGATATGAGCAGAAAAGAACTTCAAATTTTCGTCGGTAAACGTTTCTTGTTCGTTCATTACTTTTGTATTAATTTTTCCTTCAAACTTACATCCAGCAGCTTTGTTTGCATTTGAGCAAAAAGAGGTGTCTTTAATTCGCGAAAAAACCGCTTAATAAGTGAACAAACATCATGCGTGGTACAATCTTCCGGCAAGACTACGTTACCAAAGAATGTCTGTATCTAAAAGTTACGTAATTAAGAATAATATCTATTGTTCTGTGATAAATGAATAATTTGCTTCGACTACTGGTATGCGACTAGTATCTTATATAAAATCTGTAAGTTTTCTAATATTTAGAAAATGTAACATACAGAAAAAGATTTCAGTCGGTTGATATTTCCTTCTTTTCGGAAAATGCCACTAGCATCAAGACCATTAAGACGAAGGAAATTGAATGCATCGACGAGGAAACTTAAAAGTTAGTAGATTATTCAACGAAAAATGAAAGATGGACTAGAAATCCATAAAATTCAAGAAGAAGAAAAACAAGACTTGACATACACAGGGACTCCGCGTAGAGTAAAGGTACTGAAACCACGTCGATCACCAACGTCTAATTCCATAATATAGCTTGCAACATTTTTCAGCCTTAATATATAAATCATAAAAGAGGCGAAAATCAACTAAGTTTTGTTAATGTTTTAACTAATGCAAAATATAAGTCAACTCAATAAAAGTAAAACATTTTTTTCAATTTCTCTTTTCCAGAAATTTGAATTTAATATTACTTCACAAGTGTCTCACTCGAAAACTTAAAAAGAACTGACGTGAACTGATATTGGCCGGAAATGGTAGGCAATGTATTAGCCTGGCGATACAAACGCATACTCCGTAAGCCATCCAAATATTTATCCATAATTGCGATATGCAGAACTGCAATACAACTTCTCTGGATTGTTTCTCTTTTTTTTTTCTGCACTTCGCTAGGTCAACAAACTGTTTGTAGACATTTTCGTTTCTAGCAACAAATTGTTTGTGTTGATTATCCACCGGTAAAAAAATTTTTTCGTAGGCCCGAAAATTAAGATATATAATCAATAGGATATGAAATACAAAAAGTCCAAAGTACAAATGGAAAGATCGACCGATTACTGTATTGCATGGAAAATAAAGAATTGTGCATGCTTTCAAAGAGTTATACCCTTAATTCAAGTGAAAATTTGCTTAAGATAAACATCAACAAAACCATAATGTTTTCGACGAATTCGTATATCTAATATATACGTGGCTTACAATGTGACAATAAATAAAATTATCCAGAAAATTTCTACATTTGGTCAGACACACTCACATGATGATTTTCACTGTTTTTCGAAAAATAGATTTTACTGAAGCATTATTTACCCACTTACTATGAATATTTCATAACGTCAATTTTAAATCCAGACTGCGCTGAAAAGGCAGTAAACCAACTATTAGAAAGTGAAGGATCAAAAAAATTCATATAAACAACAAAAAATATAACCTGGTCTGACTTGGAACATCTCAATAGTATCTTTTCTACTGAATGGCTTACCATATACTGTTTCTACACAAAAAAAAAAAAAAAAATTCCCACAAATATCATGGGATGTACGTCGCTTATTTGTAATGTGGGATCACTTTCATACTTTAAACTATGTAATTCGTCATCAAGCAAGATGTTGCTGCAAATCTGGTTCGGTTTGAAAATTCATTCGAGTAAGTTTAAAGAGTGAATCGAGCTTTTATCATATCAATTTTCAAGTAAAGGGAAACTGCTGAAGCTGAATATATTAATAATGAAATGAATCATACTTTTGAGAGCAAATTACATCACTCACTAGTTCTGTTTTAAAATGATTTAAGGATATTATTTTCTCGGCATTTAAGAGTAATTCTTAAAATATATAAGTATGCAAATTTATTTATGAGAAATGATTAGCCACGAAGGGAAGGCAAAATTTTAAGCAAACGCAAGAAACCTATAAAAGGAATGCATTAATGAAAAAATGATCAACAGTCTTTTGCTGGGTATGTTACCTATCTTGTGAATACGTATATTAGTACTTAAATTTCAATAACAAGAAATCAATTTTAAACAGTAAAGCGACTTGTGAGCCAAATAAATGCTAAGAAATGTATTAGCTGCGGCTAATAAAAAGTAAAAACTTTAAGAAATTAAAGTACATAAAGATGGATGAATCATTTTGCTCATTCAACAGAAAGTCCTCTGATGTCATCATTATGTAAAAACAATGAGCAAAAGTTGTCACTGCCTACTGTCTGTTTCAGAAACATTAAATACAAAAGCAATTCTCAACACCAATTATGACAGTAACAAAATATTATAGGAATGAGTCACATATATTATTATAGATGCTACTTCCTACAAGAACAAGAATTTGAAAAAAAAATTGAAATTAAGGAATTGAATGAGCACAATAAATTACAATCTTCTTCCAACTTTATAATTATTCCCTTTCTCATCTAATAACTTATAAATATATCGATGATATGATGCTAAACAGTAGTTAGTTTGGACAACAGCATGACAACTGACCATAGAAAGATAAATTGCAGTACTCATGTCTTAGATGAAATAGCATAGTTTATTGATATGATAGCAACATTTCTATTATGAAACTAACTTTAACCTTGAAGGTGACCTGATGGCCATCTTGGTAGTATTATGTATATATAGTGATTGTAGCATATCAAGACAAGTAAATCTAAAGAAGAATGATATGTTACGTTAAGGATTGGTGGAACAAAAATAAGCGAAAGAGTTGCAGTAATTCTATTGGAATTCATAAAATCAGATATGTATCAATGAACCATTTCATTGTTTACGTATTCTCTTTGCGGCGTAAGCTTTTTCAGAACATTACGTCCACTAAGAATCAGACTGCGTGCAAAAAAACAAAAATTTTATTCCAATAATTCAGGAATTCAAACGATAATCCTGGGCAATCGCACCATCCATTAACCTCCACACCTGTCTTACTTTGGATTCAATGTAACATCCTCATGAATATATAAAAACTCATATTCCAGAAAAAACAAAAAGTCGAAATCATATGGAACCACTCGGGCAAAACAACACACCACCCCCATGTACCT
The DNA here is from genome assembly GCA_028564675.1 of Onchocerca lupi. NCBI lineage: Eukaryota > Metazoa > Nematoda > Chromadorea > Rhabditida > Onchocercidae > Onchocerca > Onchocerca lupi. The sequence continues at coordinate 23,790 of JAOVVO010000054.1, forward strand.
ACCATCCAGTTATTAAATAAGAGAAATTCGAAAATCCCGCGAGGCTAGATTTAAAAAATAATGAAATATAGCAGCTGTATATCGACTGTCACTACTAATAAACCATAACCAGTTAGTGAGTCGCGTAAAGTGGCATGTGTGAACTGGACTTTTTTAAATGGTACTTGATATTAGGATTAAGGTAGTAGCTAAGGAAGTTGCTGAGAGGTTTTCAGACGGGGTCCGAGAAGTATTGGATTCCGAATCCTCCTTTTTCCAAGTTCAGAAATGTCTTCCTCATCCGAAGTTTAATTCATGAAATTTAGTTTTCTTATTTCAGTATGGCTAATACACACTCAAATTCAGTAGATGTATTAAAGTGATGTATCAAATATTGGAACCGAAAACAAAGTCTCCCTCTAAAGTAATGTAAATGCGAATGAAAGTTGATTTCTTGATTAAAGTTTCTATGCTGATTTGTGCAGCCTCTCCTGTTGACCAACATATCACGCAAAAGATTCGTTAAACTTTCCATATCTCCTTCTATTTTTCTTTCGTTAATTTGAGTTTCATACTTCGAAATGCTTATTAAGAATTGAACAGTTCTTTCTTCCGAAACTTCCATGAAACTTGCTCACCTCTACTGCGATCTCCGATCTTTGTTGTGGAAAATATATATATGGTAGAGGACCTCATTAATTTATACGATCAAATACACATGAAATCTTAAACTTGTCCACTTGAAATAATTCCTCGAATATCATAATGACGGGAAAAGAATACAATCTAATGACATAGTTGTCTTTCAAGAATGTACATAGAATGGAATGTGTGACTATGTTACAGTAACATTCTTCATCTTTCATAATTAGCTATGAAGAATTGGAAGGAAAGAACACCAACTGCTAAATAATTCACAAACAAAATAGATCGATTAGTTGATTAAATTAAAATCAATAATTTCTTAGTGAAATAAAAGTGGAGAAAAAGAAGACGAATTCCAATGCACTCTTTTAAAAACTAACTTGGTGTTTTTCGAAAGCTAAGAAATATTTTTCAGGTGAACTTCAACATCTATTATCTCAAAAGATAAGAATATGAGAAAATAAATGAAGAAAGAGAGAAAACACTAACGATTCACCGAAGATTTAGTTTTTCGAGGCAAGAAACGTTCTCATCCATTGAAAATAGCTTTGTCCTAAACCATTCTAATGCAAATGTTTTCTTTTTTTTTTTTTTTCGAATTAGACATTTATGTCTTTGCTCTGTTTATATATTACTCCATTGATATATAAACAAAACAAAGCAAGAAACTAGGCAACAAATGAATGACCATAAAAATAAAATAAACAATGAAAATTCCAAAATCAATTGTGCAAGCACTTATGTCTATTCTTTCATCGTAAATATTTGTGTGCCAACCATGTCTTCTTGACTCTCTTACTGTTAATGATAAAGCCATAGTCTCTCCCGAACTCTGACCTTTTCATCATTCCTACGTTTGCAGATATTTCAACACGGCTATTGCCTATCCTAATCAATGTATATTTCCCATGATTTACACCTTCATCTTATTTGCTTCATTCGATTTTTCATGTTTAATACGTAAAATTGATATTATGCTCATTACTAATATAAGGACGGCCCGTTCATTTGGAATTGGCATTTCGATAATTAATTTATTACACCTTTCAAAGGAATGAATGAACTATTAATTTTATTTATTAGCTAATAAATATTGGTTTGTGAAATAAGTGACGGTAGCTGCCATGTCATGTATCTTGAAATTTATTTTAGTTCTTGTTTTTTTTTTCTTTTCTCATTTTGATTCCATTTCTCTACAAGTTTCTCAAAATGTTGAAATCTCTCAGACTAACAAAGAATTAAAAAAAAAAGTAAACCAGATAATATTACGATACAATTTATCATTAAAACATTTTGCATTTCCTGATTCAGTAACTAGCTGAATGTGGAATATGTTCAAAATTCCAATTTTTTAGGGGAAAAGTTTACGAACACTTAACATTTGAAATGAAATTTCCAACAAAAGTCTTATTTGAAAGTGAAATTATCTTTTCTCAGAAATGTTTCTGCCTTCACGCCTCGTAAAAGAAATTCAAAATTTCACGATGGATCAATAGGGACAAGATTGAAAATCAAGCCTAATTAAAGCAGTTGATCAAATCTTTCTTTTTCTAAAAGCATACTAATCTTCAGAATCAGTCAAAGAAGAGAAAAAAAAATCAGGAACAGTGTTATCTATGCGAGTTCTTTTTCGTGAAATATTAAAAAAAAAATTAGATCCACTGAAATGTCAATGAACAATCATTCATAGTGCGGAATATCATTACTGAATTGATCCCAGAAGGAATTAACCGAATAATCGAGCGTCAGTAAAATAAAATCGAATAATACTGTGAAATGTAAAATTTTTTTTCAAATCTAAGGTAATTATAATTAATAAAACTCTCGAACATTGTTTGATCATTTTAATAACAGAATTTGGTCTTGAAATGTGATGGTTAAAATAATCTCAACGAGTATGAGAGATGAAGCGTAAGTTTTAGATGAAGAATATATGTGAGAAAACTTTGTAATATCTTGGAACTTATTATAGATATTTACAGATAAAATTTCAACTCAAGGAATTAACTAATGCAATATTTCTGCTTTATTGAATGTCTTTTGTAACAAACTTTCCCAATCAGATTGAAGTTAGCACAATCTTTGTGTTCCTCCTTCATATTACTTATTTTTTAATAAATAAATAATATGGCTTTTCCTTCTTTAACCTTTTCACTCTACATATAATCTTCCTCATCTGTTATTTATCTATTATTATTCTAATACCAACTCAAAGTTACCTAAATTGACTTCAGTTATAAAATAGTTTTAGATTGAATTTAGTGTAATTAATTTAAGTCATCTTGGTAAATATTTAATAAGGCGACTTTTCTGAAATTGAAGTAGGGTGAAGAAATAGAAGGCATTCATTTTTGGTAAATACACTGGAATACTAATAGCCTTTCAATAAGTTTAAGAATCCGTAGAGAGAAGAATTTTTGGTCAAAAATTTCAAGCAGAATTAAGCCAGTTACCTTCATTAGCCTTTCTTTAAATATTTAAAATGAACGATTTTTACTATTTTTTTCTACAAAAACACTTGACTAATTGAAAATTAGAGAAAAAATTAAATCAGATGAAAGTGTGATGCAATTATTCAAATCAAAAATGATCCAATTCGTTAGAATTAGTTGAAATTTGCAATCGATTTATTGGAAAAAGTGAGAAGTTTAAAGATGGACATCGATTTTATTGATTAAAGCTATTGATGAAAATGTTAAGCGTTCGAAAAGTAATGCTTCTCAAAATCAAATATTTTAAAAATTTGTTATTTATTTTAGTGCACGTGAAATTGGTATAAGTTCCTAAGCAAGTTCGAATATTGATCATTGCGGCATTAAAAAAATTTGTTAAATTTAATAGATTTCAAAAAATCTTAAGAAAATATCATGCAGCTAAAACAAAACAATGGACGATACAAAGTAGTACAATATTTGACAGAAACAAAATACCAATACGATTTTCCGGGGTGTTGCCGTAATAGCACAAAATTAATGTTTTCATAAATAACGATTTTCTTTCAGGATGTCAAGCTTCTAATCAAAGTTAAGACAAAAAAACAATCTCCAATTTTTCCAGCAAGGAAGTTGAAATTCTTCTTATCAGAATATCAATTTTGGGGAAAAATCCTTAATTACTTAATACGCAAACTATAAGCCTTCATAAAAAATATTTGACTGCGAATATCATAAATAATGGGTGATAATGAAAATATTATGGATGTCTAAAGACTTCGTTTCTTCTTGATGGGGAGAATTTTTTCATCAACCTAATTAATTTAGTAAATTACACTCTCTTATACATTAATGAATGTATTTTTTCATAAATATTAAAGATTTTCAGATTTCAGATGTGAATAAGTTATCAAATGTAATCTTTCACAGATTATATCTGATAAATTTTTTTTTTTTTTTGAGATGTATAAAGGAGAGAAATAGTATTATTTATGAAAATAAAATAATTCAACGTCTTCGAAAACGGAATTTGAAACTGGTTTGAAGAACAAAAAAAAAAAAAAAAACTTGCATATCTACATGAATAATGTATACATCGGAATGACAACTGGCTGTTTAAAGAATTTGAGATTTAAATTACTTTGAAATCCAATAAATGAAAAGAAAAAGAAATCGAATAGTTACTTTTTCCAGTTTATAATAATTATAAAACAATTATGATTTTTAATTTGCAAAATAATAAAATGTTGATGAATAATAGACAATTATCTCATAACAAATTGATGAATAAAATCAAAGCTAAAAAAGAATGGAAAGAAAGGGAATATTCTCCTTTCATTCCTCCTTTCTCCATCGGAAAGATCAATGAATGACAGTCTCGATACTGTCCCTATGATGCAGTGGTTTGGTTACAAATTCAAATTTGTAAATGCTGTCTATAGAAACAGTAAGAAAGAGTAAACAAAAGACACGAGTGGATATTGCTTTAAGCATATATCAATTTTGTAAGTCTGAATTTGCTTGGAATGAACTAGCAGTTCCAAAGATTTGATTAAATTAAACTGAATACCAAATTTTATTTATCAATTTTTTTAGAACAGACAACGCTATGATATGAATGCTGTGATATGAGAGGATCTGCTAGCTATTAACTTTCGCTTCGTAACTGAATTAAGGAGCCTTTCAGAATCTTACAATTTGATTTATCCTCTTTATTATCTTTTCCGGATTTTTCGAGCATTAAACATCGGGCATTATATATAAATCCAGCAAAAACCATATCGATGAATTTAAAACTTTAAAAACAAAAAATGTTTCATAGATTCAAGAGGTTTTTTACACATAATGATGTTAGGTACCTCATCTACAATATACAATTCGTAACGGTGCTATAATTTCTATACTCTACTCATTAGCATAGTATAGATATTATAGTATCGTTAAGAAAATGCGACAAATTAATTGGAGCAACATATTTCTCCAGTTCGATTCACTAAACTGATTTTCTCACAGAATAATGAAAAAATGGAAAAAATTTTTATTTGAGCCACTTCAGCGTAGAATTTTGAAACTTGATAAGGAAATGAAAATTTGAAAGATCTACTGATCGATAGCCATGTCCAGATAAAATGCGAGAAATCTATTTGAAAGTAAAGTGAGAGATGGAAATTCACTTCCATGTTTACAGATTCTAACAAATAACCATAACTCGTTGGCATCTGACATTGCTTATTTGGAAAAAGCATCTAAGTTCTGCTGCGCCGAAAATTTTCTAGCCCTGTTATCCTCTTGTTCAGACTCACAACTCATTTATAGGAGATATTTACGAGAGAGAGAGAGGTAGAGAGATAGATAGAGAGAGAGAGAGAAAAGGGTAAATTTCGAAATTTGCTAGCAAAAGAAAGATTTCCTTGCCAAATGTTGGTGGAATTCTCGAATAGATCTATCTGCTTGCAATGTCTAGCGAAACTGAATGTAAGATATATTCTGTTTCTAGTAGCTAAATTGAAATGCAATTTTTCTTTTCTATATCAAGATAAAAAGTTTGGCGATGTTATCTGATTGTCATGTTAGTGTGAGATTTGGCATCATTTTGTACAACACTTTTGTATTTGATATATTACAGTCAGTACTAAATTAATTTAGGATTCAGGGTATTTTCAGCGCTATAGAAAAAATGAGTGTAAAGGATTTTTATTATAAAATTAATCTAAACACATTGGGAAGAACCAATGGATGATCAAATTGATCAAAAAAATGTCCATTTCAACATGAGATGGGAGCCAGTAAGTTTGATGAAAGAATAGACGATTAGCTTGAAGAGATTAAAGAAATCAGCCAAATTAAATCATTTCAAATAAACAATGTCCACATGTCAGTGATAACGTTGGATCGGCCATTAAGCATTCAAACTTCCGGGTGCACCAATATTTATGTATTAAACTTGTATGAATCATATACATAAAAAAAAAAAAAAAAAACTATAGATGTGAAGAGCACTCAAAAACATCGATAACACAAAGAGAAACAGAAGTAGATTTTACTTTCTCTAATTGTTAGAAAAATCACTTATCGAATAAACTTCGTATAGATTGGAAATTATTTTAAAAACAATGACTGTCGATTAGGCACAAGTCATATTGATTTTTTAACAACGAATAAAAGGGAAGTCAAAAATGAGAGGTTTTTTCCACTAGAAGATAATACATGAAAACAGTCCAAGCAGTGGAAATTTGGAACTTACGGAACAAGTTTTACTACCAAGGTGAACAGCTATTTATACTATCCATCAATCGATGAGATAATTGGCTGTAAGATGTAATTGGGCGATAAAATTATGTGAAAAAAAAATACTTTTAAGAAAATGTATTTGCTGGTGCAATACCCTAGTTCTGCAATTTTCACTTGTAAGTTTCATCATTTGACATTTCACTTGGCTTTTACCATTTTTTATTACACATAACAGTTTTCCCAGTAGATGTTATCATTCTGAAAATTCAGTTCTGATGTTTTGGGAGGTTATAATCGACAACCTGCTGTTGCTAAATTTCAAAATGTGCTGATTCGATTCAAAAAAATTTTTTGGTGATGTGAACATGACTTGCATTTTAATCAGTTTTATAGAGAGAGAGAGGTGCATAATTTAATATAAAAATCAAATAACTATTTTCATGATGCCGCAAATAAACAAATTTTGAATACGGCCACTTGGATGGAAGCAACCGTACTCAAAATTCGTTCATTGTTCTGATTTTTCATCGAAAATTTCCGAACCAATGCAAAACAGGTGTCATCAGTTCATCTAATTCCCGATTTAAACTTAAAACTAAATCATTGGTATTTATAAAACAAGTCAAATTTTATTTTAACAACCTACAAAGTCCGAAATGTTTACCCCTAAGCACTAGAGAGTCTAATTTAATTTCCGGCACTCATTATAAGAGTCCTTTGTGAATAACTTGATGTGACAGAATAAATTTTGTTTTAAACCGTGAAGAAATATTCAAACATAAGCGGAGATGTCTCCATGGAAATATTTTTGCTGCAAAACAGTGAGCGGATTTTCGATTCATTACTTCTCCAGTAGTGTTATTGTCCAAAATATTTATACATATTGGATAATCGGAAAATAGAATTACAACTTAATAAAATAAATCGCATGTAGTGCTTTTGTTACAAAAACGTGTTCATAACAAAACAAAGAGTTAGGCTAATGATACCTTCATTGAATTAGACTAAGAATCAATATCATGCCATTCATTACCTGTAGCTTCTTGGCTTCTTGACACTACGAACTACATCTTTGTTCAAAATATCCGTTGCAAAATAATCGAGAAAAAATAAAGATGTTGCTCTTTGTGCAAATAAATCATTCACGCACATTGCAACTAATCTATGCCTATAGTATCATATCTATTTACTTCTTGGGCTATTAGCAGCTCCCTACCCACTCCTTCAGTTGAAGAAACTAATACAGGGTGGTTATATTTTTTAATTAACTCAGTAAAAAGTAAACAACATAAGTTGTAAAAGATGATTCGCTTTCAGTAATTTTAAAAAATATTTGATTACACAACTACAATGTCTAATTTATTTAGTATTATACTATAGTAGCGGCTTCATTAATTTTGGTGTGTTTGACCTTGAATGATCATGGAGCAGTACTTAGTTGGTTTCATGATTGCTTTGGAGAATGTTTCAGTCTACAGAAGAAAAGAGCTATAGAAATTCAATTTCTGAAATGCTCTCCAAATTGAACTCTACTGAAAGATCTCTTCCGTTTGGATAAATATCCGAAAAAGTAAAGCTTGTGGTTTTTCAAATAGTTTTATTTTTTGCAAATGTCTTGATCATTCAGAATGAGAAGTACTACTGCTGTTTCTATTGCTGACATTCCTTAATGAAAAAAAAATTTCCTCAACAAAAAAAAAGAATGATTTTGATCTTAAGTTTGAAAGAGTCATAATTTCCAAGAATGAACTGAGTGCTCAACCCTTGGGAATGAACTCTCATGTGTCTACTGGGGTTCATTATTTAGCAGGAAGTTTAAGTTATAACGTTATACAAAAAAAAAATATAATTGCATCTTAGATTATGTGAAAATAATAACAAGGAACTGAAATACACTAGAATGCCATTTAAGACTTATCTTCTAAACTATTATTCAGAACTGCTGTGAATTCGATGAGTTTTGATGAAAAAAGATTTGGCTCGGTAAAAAGTTTGTTCAAATAAGTAAAAGTCAAGTTATCCCACAAATATAGAAAACAACACTATTAAATGGATTTTTGAACTCGTGAAACGAAAATGAACGATGACTAAAAGACAGAATCCTGGAAAATACTTCATCATCTATTGAGGAAAAATGTCAGTTTTGTGAAAAAAAATTTTCAACACGAATGGGCTTGAAGTCTTAAAAATCAATGAATTTTGAATTTCAATTGATCCTCAATTTAAGATTTGTCATATTCAATCTATTCTGCAGCACAGTAATGGTAAAGATGATAAGCGAAGGAGTACTGGACAGGTATCCATCGATATCACAATGACATGCAAAGAAATGCTTCATCTCTAATAACAAAGGTACTAACACTGGATAGTTATAAATTGTTGGGTTTTTCGGTCAGGAATGTCGACGGGAGCAAGACAATTATTGTAAACAAGGAATACAAAAGGTCAAGTGGCGCGACATAGTTTCAAAAGGACGATAAATATGTTTACCGCCAAAACGTTTCAATTCACAGACAAAAAAAATGAGGACAATCAATCATGAAGCGACAAGTTGTAAATCAGGTAAGGAGAAGGAACTCCGAAAGGATTTAAAAGGTCAGAATTTGAAGCTGGAATTAGTTCAAGTTCAGAGTTCTTATACGTTGTCGTACTTATCTTTTGTGACTATCGTTCTCTTTCCATTTCCCACCGCTGTTGCTACTGGTTTAATTACCCAAGTCATTTTGTGAACGGCCAAGTTTTTATGTATCAGCTGCTGTTCTAGAGACCACAATGAAAAGTCCGAAGGCGATTTCGGCGATTTGAAGGCCTCAAAGCAACCCATGTATGAAAAGATATGATAAGACGTTTTCGAAATGGAATGCCGTAAAGCGACATCAACAACTACGCATCTTAGACGACTGTTTTACAGGTCGTAAGGCAAATGGACTTTATGATGAACAAACTCCAAAATTCATACATAATGCCGACAAATAACTAGATCCAGCTCGAAACTTCTGGGAATATGCATGAATATGAAATTATTTTTTTTCCATGCGATGATAATGAAGAATTCACGAAATAAACTGATTTTCAAGCGTCTCTTTTGAACTACTGGCTGCAACACTAATTTCCAACAGTTTTTGATGCCGTGAGCTGGGATGCCATTAACGATTTCAGTAAGTACCACTCCGGCGAAGCGGAAGATCCTGAAGCTTCTCAATGAAGTGAAAGAAATGGATTGGAGAGCAATCGCCAACACATAGCAGACGATGAAAAATATGAAAACAAAAATCGAAAGACGATATTGATGACAAGATGAAAAGAATCGAATTATGTGTTGGAACGCTCATGAATATCAATGATAAATGGCTGGATTGCCTGCTAAAGATCCCAGCACAACGGCAAAAAGGAAAGAAGAAATGGTAGATGATCAAGGAATATTGGACTTGATTAATGAAGGAAAAGAAGCATTGCTAATCTTGGGCAGATATAAGAAAATGCTGAGGCTGCAATCGAACGCATATAAAGTAAACGAAGAGAGCCACTGAATCAAACGGCCCAAGAAGATATGGCCCGGATGGTTCGTTAAGTAGCGGAAGATTTCTAGTCAATCAACAAATTGAAAAACTTCCTGAGGAAAATAACACGAATCGAGGAAAACGTTGGTCAAATTCAAACCTGCAATCACGAATTCGAGAAGAAACCAGAGCACGACACACGAATCGACAGTTCAAGGAAACAGAAAAAGAAGAATCCTCGACCCTAGCCATAAGAAAGTGATAGAAATCAAGCGACAACAATGTTCTAAAAGAAATCAAGAAAAGGAGTCTAAATCGAAACTCAGTCAAGAGAAGAAAATCAAACAAGAAGAAGGATCAATTTTAGGAAAAAACCCCATGCTATAACGGCCATCATGCTGCTTTGACTAACTGCAAAGTCTTTTGCAACAAGGATCATTGGGATGACACTATCAAGCTTATCCCATCACGAAGCAATGGATGGAGCATTTGAGAGAAGTCGATGCATGCTTAAACTGTCTACAAAGGAGGAATATAGCAAGAAATTGAAAGATGAGAAAGAAATTGTTTTAATAAATGTCCCAGAAAAGCTCTGCGGAAGTTAGGAAGGGTAAAGGAACTCAAAACAGATAAAGACAGGGTAGCAAGAATCGCATTAACGGAGATGGCTAACGGAAAATTCCTGATAAGGCCAATGAACACGTTATATCCTCTCGAAATTAACGGCACATGAGCATGAGAAGAGGTCGAAAATGACCCGGAGAAGCGAGAAGGGATACACAAAGAAAACGATTTAGAATCCAGACGATAACATAGCATCAAGGACAAGGAATGTCGTCAGTAAGTAATCGCGGCTGAAGAAGGATCCGCCTGAAAGCACTGGATTTTTTCGATCGGGAATGTCGGAAAAATCCGAAAGATGTTAAAGATCAAATAGCGCCACGATAATTATTGCAAACAAGAAGTACTGAAGATCAAGTGGTGCGAGAGGATGGTAAACATGTTTATCGATAAACATTTTTACCATCAAAACACTTCAATTCAAAGTGAAGTCAACTAATCATGGGGTGACACGCTGTAGATCAGGAGAAATTGATAAAATCGATTTGTAACGACTAGATTTAGAATTGGTACAGTTATGATGTAAGAATTTTGCAAATTAAAAATCCTATTTTAAACTTATTACCAGTTAAACTAAAATTAAGGAGGAGGAGCCCAGAAAGAATTAAAAGGTCATTTAAAAGGATTTGGAGCTGAATTCAGTTTTAACAATGACACAGATCGACGCAACAACCCGACAATTAAGTGGAGCAATGTTTATACGAGCAGCAAAGGAAAGAATAACCTAGTGATTAATTTGCCTAGATATTGTCTGGTAACTTTTCCATCAATTAATAAAACTTTCTCAGCAAGATTCGTCTCTGTCACACAAAAAAAAATTTTTTTTCACACAAAACAAGACTTTCTCGACATCTATTACTGGTCTAGCCGAGTCACAGTAGTAAGAAGGAGCAATCCCCAATGCAGCCAAATTACAACTCAAATTATGCAATTCGATCAGAACTAAAAGTATAAACAGGGAACAATTTTTTTTGATAAGTGGGAATAGGAAATGAATTCATAAATGAATTGGTCTCAACATTCAAGATATCGCAAATTAAAAAGTTCCAGAGATCGAACATTTCGAAATTTAGCTAAGCGACGAAGACAGCTGCTCTGCAAAAATATTACCATTGACGTCAGTGCTTTTGTTAGCAACTGGTACAAAAAGAACGCCAGAAAAAGGGTAAATGTGAGTGCTTATGAGTGAGAGAAATGAATTGGTCGCTTATGTATTCGTCAATTTCCAGCTTTTCTGAAAATTGCCAGTTGAGGAACGGAAGGCGAGAATTATATGTACGTAAGACGGATTCTTCAACTGAGTAATTAATATGCGGCTATAAACATTTTTAAGTGAAGATAGACATCTATGTAAGAACAGTTGATGACTTTCACAGCAACGAATTATCAGTCCAATACTCTCGAATCGCTCTTTATTTTTGAATTTTTATGGTCGCAGTTTATTAATTTGCTGATTTATTAATTGTAAAAAATCATTTTAATATCTTGGTATTTCTCAAAAGCTCGATTAAAGCAGGAAACGGAACAGATTTAGTTACAAACAGCAATTTTTACAGAACTTTTTAATTTATGAATAAATGAAAAAAATTATAGGCAAGGTTTAAACACAAAAAATGAATCTGCGTTGATAATATCAAATGATAACAGTGTGTACATTGCAAGACAATTTTTTGAATGGAACATTTTGATGCAACACAGCATTTTTTTGAGAAGGAAGAATTGTTGACTCAAATTTATTGGAAACAAAATTGATTAAATAATAGTTATTTTAAGAGCCAACTATTGCTAAGAAGAAACAATGATTTCGAAAAGTGCATAAATTCGTGATCTTTTATTGTTTATTCACGGACAAGGGAAAAAGAGGAAAGAACAAGGGTAGTATTACTTTTTTTTTGGTGAATAACAACTGCTTATAATATTTTTTCCATTGACTACTTTGATTTTATCGTCGAAAAATAAGTGAGAGTTTCTATTTTTATCTATCCATCTATCATCAAACAGAAGGAAGAAATAAATAGATCAAAACGCTGAAATTTATTTAATGTTTTTTCCTCTATAAAAAAAAAAAAAAAATGAGTATAAAATAAAGCATTCTCTGTAATTGAAAAAATGATTTTAAAAAAAAACCTTTTGATAGCGGTAATAATATTGCATTCCTCTATAGGATTGCATTCCTTTACAGGAAAAACAAAGCCATACGAAGAATGAGTATTTGTTTTTAGATGTGACAATTTTTACGTTGGCTAAACAATTTGCACTGAAAGATTGTGGTGAAAGATCAAATTTTCGAAAATTTGTTCGATCAAAGAAAATAAGATAAAATTTCGGATACTAATAATGCTATATCTTTGCTTGTGCAGATAATTATGTTCTCTTATTGGAGCTTGACATATTGTAATGTAAACTTGTAAAGGCAAAACATCTGCATCTTTCACAGGTATCATATAATAAAATACTAAATGATATATCAATTACTAGGTTTAATCAATGGATTAGATATTTCATGGAAATAGTTTTACCTTTCCAACAATGTAAGAAAGGAATATTTTTTGTGCTCTTATGTTCCAAAAATTCTCACATACATCAAGTCTACTTCATTACATATTACTTTTTTGACTATTTAACACTAAAAATAAAGACTGTTGGCTTGTTTGTAGGTGGACTGGATTGATTTAGAAGTTAGAAGATCAATAGATGTAAATTATTGATGCAATCCATAATTCTATAGTATTCTATTTTGATATTTTCGTGGGTGCTTCAGATTTATAATTTTCCTATCTTAAATCCTTTTTTTAAGAAATTCGCCAATAAAAATTTGAATTTTGATATTTGAAATTAAATTATGAAGACGAAAATATTTGAAAGTTCTAAATAAGCACAATCCAACTTGAAAACTATGAGACATACAAAGCATGCACAAAACAAACTGCGCATGATTCTTATGTCACGCAGTTGTCTTTTGTCAAGTTTGAATAAATTATTTTGGAATAGTTAGGAAATTCTCGACGGTTTAAATTTCAGAGAATATCACTTTCAAACATTCTTCTTACACCATTCCTAGTAAGAAAATGGCTAACTTGTTTACTTCATTCCTAAGTTACACGACATTATCGTTTCGAAGATAAAGAATTGTTGGATGCAATCGTCGATTCTTTTTTCAGAATTACTGACTGCCAGGAAATCATCAGTTTTATAAAGTAATATTGTTTTGCGGAAAGAAAATGAACAACCATAATCAGGTAATGATACATTTGGTAGCAGTTATTTTTTGATATGTATATACAACCGATGAGAACTAAATAAACGAATTTCAGAGAGAAAAAAAAAGAGGTTTTAAGAGAGATTTTTGTAAGATTAGCAAATGATGAGCACAGTCATGCACGCTTTGGGACACATGTCAATAACTAAATCAGTAAATAGGTAAGAAAAGTCCTTGAAGTGAGGTTAATTCCAGCTCAACTCGAAAGAAAGGACAAATGGACAGTGAGGTTGATTCCGACTCAACTTCTCAAACAAATCACCGATGATTTTATGAAACACAGGACCAAACATTACCCTCAGTTTTTCTTGTTAATGTCAAGTTCTATTTATAAGTTTCTTTTTTTTTTTCACTGATGAAAAAGTAAGCGAAAAAATTAAGTCCTTACTCAGTCTCTGCCAGCCAACTTCTTTAAATCAAAAATGCTCGCTCGCACAAAATTCACTGAGTATCGGTATTATTTTATCCAGCCTGCTGAGCATGCTCTATCACCTTTTTTACATCATATCCATTTGAAAGCAAGCACATGATGCAAATCAAAAATCATTTCGTTTACCGCCGAGTGTTTGGATCACTAATTGCAGTTATCTACTATGCGACAGTGTTTTTTACTGCAGAATAGTAATCTAAGAATACATTCAGGAAGTGTTTTGGCTCATCCAGTAATTCCATTCAGCGAACGTTTAAATCGATTAATTCGAACCATTTTTAAACTATAAAACTATGATAAAATGTGTGCCTTGAATTCTTTGAAAATAATTTCGATTGATACAAAACATCGGTAAAATTAGTTCTGCTTTATAACAAATACTTTTTTTTTCTTTTGAAAAAATAACAAATCTAATTTCCAGTCAACTTTCAAACACAAAATTGAAAACTTTGATACAGGGCATTTGAGAAGGAAATTTTTCCTTAGCTTAATTCAATTCACTGTTTAGTCACCTAGTCCTTCCGATTGGCGCTTTGTTCCTTTATGGTTAACGCGAAAGATAGCAAGATGAGTAAGGAAAAAATCTAGATTTCGCGAAATATTTGGAAATGAATAAAGGTAAAAAAAGTTTAATTAATCGTATTTTGTCATAAGAATGTCATCGACACTCATTTATCACTTAATAAAATCTTTTCGAATTTAAATAATCACGTAGACACTAATCTGGTAGATTGATCAACTTAACCACATGGGTCTTATTTCCTTTCCGTTTAAGCAGTAAACTATTCTTCGTTATTTTCTGTGTAAATTAAAACGAAATTTTGAAAAAAACAGATTTTAAAGAGAAGACGAAGACAACCGATCTGGAAATCTCCAATTCTATATACAAGTTATGTCAATAAGATTCACTGAATGTAAGAAAAAAACAACTACATATGAAAAAATCTTCAACTACTTTTTCCGTTCAATTCGACAATAATAACAAAGGTAAAGAAGGAGAAAAGTTTCCTCTCCAAATGTATAGCGGTAAAACAATGTTGCAACATTTTATCCTATAAAATGAAAGCGAAAAATTTTTGCAAAAAGCTTCAATAAAGCTAAATACATAAAAAAAGCATCTTGCAAAGTCTTCATATACTATTGAAGAAATTCACGAGTCCTTCGCCTTCCCTCTAAAAGAAGAAAGATATAACTAAAATCTAACCCTCTAACTGAGATGTCAAGTTTGTATATTCGTTCCGGTGATAATATTGGCCGACAGAATGCACTGAAATTTATTACTAAAAATCCTTATCAGTGCATCATTTGATATGCAAGCCACTCAGAAGAGAAAGCAGTTAGGCAATAGCGACAGCGTAAAAAAGATTCAACAACAACGAAATCAAAAGAAAAAAGTCACTCTAAATTTAAGTTAAATCGATCAAAAAAAGTTCCACTTACGCAGAAAATGCTGAAACAGCGATGTTGGATATAAAAGTAGCAGCACTGAACATTCATACCAGCTGTAATCCAGTTCGTTTTAATCCCGCTCAATTCAGTTCAATAAGAGACTACGTATTCTGCGCTGGGAATGGGAAAGGAAGAAAACTACCATTTCATTAAAAGTTAAAGAAAAAATATTGCAGCCAGAAACTAAAAATAAATGTGGGGCAAAAACGAATTCCTAACCTACTTCGTGCAATTCCATGATTTGTACTTTCCAAAAAATGCATTCCTTTTATTTTTCACGTTAAATTGAAACTTTAAAATTAAAGGATTTTGTGCTAAATTAAATAACCAGTTTGTTGATAATTAAATTCAATAAAATTCGTCAAATGCTAAGGCAGTACTGCACTAGAAATGTGATCGAGATTACATAAATAATGAATTTATGAAGGAAACATAAAATTGGTGAAATACTACAGAGTAAACGAGCATATAGATTAAATCACATCGTTTCAATATCTCATTTCAGAAATACATATTTTTTGCAAATTCTTTAATAAATATTTCGGATTCCTATCTGTCAGCAAGTGATGTTACTAATATTAAGAAAACCGAGTTTTTTTACGCAATTATTTTCTTGATTGAGCTTTTAAAACCTCATAAATTTTGTGTTTTTTTATGTAGTTCTAAAAAACTATAATTTTTGAAAGAAATATCGGAATGTTTGAATATAAGAAAAGTCATTATTTTACAGATTGTCAAGATAATCACAAAAACTCCATCCAATTTATGATAATTTTAAATATTCTATCTAAATCATAACTTTCCTAAACTCATGAACATAGATATATGAAAAGAAGGAAGCTCATTTTCTTTCTACTGTAATATCATGCATGAAGATCACAAAAACACAATATTTAAACAAAAAAAAAAAAAAAATTATTTCAGAATTCGAGGATGAGAAATGATAAAGCTATTACAAATAAATTTTTTTCGCATCACGGAATCAGCATAAATCACCATGTTTCATCGGAACTGGAATGAAAAATTCATTCTTTGGCTAACAAAATTCTAACTTTGAAAGAAAAAAAAGAAAAAAAGAAATAACCAGGATTTTCAGACACAATAAGCTCATCATGGAACAGCCAATGAAAACTTTGTTTAAACTTCAAATGACGAAGAAAGTATGCAGCAGCAAAAATGAAGATGAAAAAACTGCTTTTACAGCAGCACTGCAAAGTACAAATCTTTTCCATTTTTCATGCTTGACTACTTGCCAAATTTTACGAAACTTTTGAAAAACCTTGAGAAATTTTTAACTTTCGCTTTTTTTAAAAAATTCAAAACAAAGTTTTACTTAACTTTCGCTGTATATTTTTGTAAATTTTCCATAGGAATTTTACGGAAACCGATTCCTGAAATTTTTGAAAAAAATCGAAATTTCCGAATCGGAAAAAATTCTACATAAATGAAACAACTTATACCATGAATTCTTCAGCACTTAACTTGACAAAGTAAATCCTAAATATGAACTTCATTTTCACCTAATAATCATTTCTTCCCTCGACTAAAGAAACCCTTTTTTGCTTTGGTGGATCCTTCAACTGGTAATGTTTGCGATCGAGCTGCCTCTTCCTCTGATTGTCCTGTAGCAAGCTGTAATCGTCGCAACCATCGTCCCATGTCTTCCTAAAAAATTAGAACATGAAAAAACCACCGATAGAGCACACATCTATTCCAATTAAAATAATATGAACACAAGTTTTCAAACTATTTAGAATATGCTTTATTTCACTCGACAGCCTTTATCGAGAGTTCAAGATATCAACGAAAAAAAAAAATCTAAATAAGCTCACATCACTGGCAGTTTGTAATAGATACTCCGCTCCGTTCATGAATTTCAGTGATAAAACATTTTTCTTTTTTGTATATTCCGCTGCAATGCTAATTGAACAGCCCTCCAAATTTAATGGCTCTTCACCACGAAATAATGTATTTTCCTCCATGTGTTTCTGATCCTTGAAAAATGCCAAATGCGACCCGCGTAATACAGCATATACTTTTTCCCATGACCTGAGAAAAACGGTCAGATTTCAAAAACTAATCAAAACTTGACAAAAACCTAGAATTCTGAGACTCCAAAATGCGCGAAAATCTAACCTGCTTGAAGCTTTGCGATCCAAAGATTCATATGTATGCTTCCTGATTAAAACACCTTCAAAAGCACCGCCTACATCAACCCCTGGAACATTGAAAATTGTCAAAAAGTAACACATCACTACAAATTTAGCATAAAATTTTTAAATTTCAATGTTAGCATTATAAATCCCTTTAGCAAAGCCAATGTACGATCATATCAGACACGCATTCAGATACCACGAGGAGACACACTCATTCTGATGGTCAAGGAAAGTTTACAAAGTAATTTCCAGTAGTAAGCTATTTTGCACAAAATACATAAACACTGTCATTAATAAAGTAGCAAAACAACACTGAAAATCCATGCAAACTATACATTTCAGAACACAAAAGCGTCAGTTTAATAAAAAGAAATACCAATCCTTGCTCTCTTACCCCGTAAATCGTGTACATCAAAACGAGCCGATCTCGATAATGATAATCGCCAACCAGACGGTTCGGATGTCATTAATCGACTATTTTGTTCTGCAAACAGCACAACAACTACGATTATTGCTATTATATTTGCTATTCTAACACGAAAAGAACACACTGCAGCGAATTTTAAATATAATCAAAAATTTATTAAATAATGCAAATTGGGCACATGCAATAAAACAAAACGCCATACAGCGAAATTTCAAACTCTTTTCAACCATAAAATACAAAAAGTGCAGAAGAAATAGATTTGTTGTTGCATGTGTTAAGATCAAAGAAATACCAAAACTTAAATTATATAACAGCATTTTTTCTTTAGGTAGAAATTTTTTGAACATGCAGATATTTCACCTCATATAATGCTTGTACCAAATTTTTTGTTTTGTTCTCAAGCAAAATGTAAACTGTATATGAAAGTGTACCAGCAATATGTCTTGTTTTTCGTAGTAATGTACCACTATCATCACTGCTCATGGTTGCGTAGTGTAAACTTTCATTACCAAAATCTGCAAAGCGTGTTGCAAAACCGTGCAAACTACATGCACATTATTATGCATTACAACAAAACATGCAACTTGCATGGCACGTACAAACAAAGTGCGTTTCTGCACATCTTGTGTTTTTCGAAAATAGGCGCTAATTTTAAAAAATCCTTGAGAGTAACAAAGATAATTTAAAATGCAAGAAATCGTAAAATAATCTGTTCCAAAACTTCACACCCTTGATTATAAATAGCTAGACATAAAATTTTTATGATAATATAATTCTGACTGGTGCTAACATTGAGAAAGCCTTCTTATATCATAATGATCGATAACTAAGAAATTTTTTAATGCAACGAAATCAAAATCTAACAACAGTCCAATACTTACCACCAAAAGTTTGATGTCCCCTTTCCATTGAGAATGCAATTTCTGTGGGCCGCTCACCTACTGCTGCAGCTGATGTTCGTTGCAGAGTTCCACGGCGCAGATCACCACCCGGTCCACCAAGTGCACGACGTTCTGCTTCCTCCATATCTCGCCTTTGCAAATCTTTCAACTCGAACTGAAAATTCGTCAAAAACTCATATTATTTCAAAGAATGCAAAATCAATAACAGTCTGATGCCAATCCAATCGTTACAATAAATTGAAATTAGTGCATATGAAAAAAATAATATTAGATGTCAAATTAATGAGCTATTGACAATATTTGTAAAGGACAGAGAACGAGACAAACAGAGCAGTTAAATCTTTTCGAATTAGATCTTTTCATATATTTGTTAGATTAGTAATTTGCAGAATTTTCAGACCGAAAAAGAGTAAGACAATAGATTTATAGACCTGGAAACATATGAATGGTTCTTCACAGTCTGTAACATTATAATAATGATATTATAATATTTTGTTCCAAACAAACAATAAATTCAAAATTATTAACTATACTTTCCCTTCATGATATCCCAGAAATGTAAATCAACACTTGAGATGTTTCCTTCAATACACTATTCATTAGCAACAATGACAGTGTTATTTTATTATTAATTTCAACAGGACAAATAACAGATCAAAAAAATTATTCACAGCTAAGAAGGAAAAGAATTTAAAATATCTAAGAAAAAAAATTTGGATGTGAAATCTTTAATAACTGAATATTGAAAGAAGTTTTAAGTGAGCTTGAATGTTTAAACCATTATATGCTAATAAAACAATAAATATCGCGAGAGACTATGCAAATATAAATCATGAACGGAAAATCCGAAACCAAAATTAAGAATATTCATTCTGTCTAATATCTATAGCAAGTTTGAATATAACTTCTAGTGATATAAATAGTTAAAAAAAATGCGCAGAAAAATAATATTGTACCGTTGTTAATTTCTCTAATGCTAAGAAACGTTCTTCTTGAGCTGCAGCTGATTTTTCGAAAGCCTCGTGCTTTTTGATTAGTTTTATTGTTTCTTCCAGATTCCGCTGAAAATATTCACAATTATTATACTGTAACTTTCACTGCTATGATTTCCCCAAATTTTCTCACTTAATTCGTATAAAAGTTATTTTCAATAAAAAAGCAATAAAATACTCCATATTCCTTCGAAATAAGATATGGTTCTTGCGCCATCAACCAGCTTTCAGCCACTGCCGCATCTCGTGCGAACTGATATACTTCCAGTACTAAAAAATCAAATGAACATCAGCTTTACAGTAAAATAACTCGAACATCAGCGCAATGAGCCATTTGTTAATAAGATGATACCGTTTGCAAAAGCATAATTATTCCATGTGTTAATCCATACTTCAGTTTTATATCAAAATTATTTGATAGTTCTGAATTTGTCACCTAGCACAGGTTGATAGCTTTCCTTGTGAAATCCTATATTAACAAAACTAACTCAGCTGCAAATATTCCCAGCGATCCTCCCATCGTCGCATCATTTCAGCCCGTTCAGTCGTCAGCTTGATCAATTTCTTTTCAATTTCAGATGATGCATAGTGTTTGCGATTCAAAAGATCTCGGCCTAATGATATGCATGCGTTAAAATTCTCTTCACGTGCATCAATTTCCGCCTTCAGGCTCTGGTGATTGTTCATCAACAGCTCGACACCAGATACATCCTAAAATTAAGAACCTTTTCAGTCATCAAACACCTTCATATTTAAATCTCATTGAATCGTGAATTCAAAGTTGAAAACTAGATAAATAAGAAAAGAAATTTTTCATAAAAAATAAACCTTTGGCCTTTCCTGTGATGTCATTTCTCGCTTAACTTCATTCATCCACAGCAACAAATCGCGAACCATGTTCATAAATCGAAATAAGTCTGATGTATCGCCTAATCGCATCGAACGTGCATCACACACTGCACGTAGTTGTAGCCATGCTTTATGCACTTCTGCTTCACGTGCACCTATTTCGATTGCTCGGTCACCAGCATAAGCATCACGCAATTCCAATGCATCGCGCTCGATTTGTGCAACTTGTTGACCTATAGCCTCGATATCCTACAAACGAATTCTATGTTTATGTACCTGCTAGGTCGCTAAATCTACTAAACAATATTTAATAAAGGGCAAGAAATACTATGGACAGCATCACGATTATTCACCCTATAAAAGTAGTTTAAATCAAACAGAAAACAAACTTTAAGAAAATTCTGGTGTTTCCGTTTTAGTGCACCAACTGAAGATGAATCTCGACCAAGATCTTCAGGTATCGAATGATTCTTCTCCAGAATTCGCGATAAACAATCGCGACAGTCATGGAAAAATTTGTGAAGCATTCTCGACGCCTCCAGCATTTGCATTCGCGTATCGATTAGTTCAAGCAAATTTTCCCATGCTTCATTCAAACTGTCTTTCCATAAAGCGATTGTTGGAGCATCCGAATGTCCATTAGCGATCAACTGAGAAAAAGAGAACCCTAATAATAACTATGAAATACGTTATATAAGATAGAATAAAAAAAAAAATTAAGGACCACAATCGAATTCTAGCCCTACTTACCTTCGTCGAGTTTTTGAGTGTAAAAGAATTTTGAAATTTTTTTAAAAAGAAGGATTTCAAAAAAATGTACTTGATCACATGCATCATTTGCATTTGCTACCCGATCTGATCCAATATTTTCGGTATCCCTAGCAAACTGTAGAAACCGTTCAATAAGCATTTGTACATGTTCATAGTCTTGTCCTGCTTCTTGAGAACCAGCCACCAACTAAAACAAGTGCACAAACTATTATACAACTGACGCTCAGTTGGAAATAAAACAAGAAAATTTAAAAATAATTTCCTTCACAATGGCTACAAAAATAACTAAAAACAATACTTCTTTGTCCGCGATCCATTGTAACAAATCATCAATTTCTCGATGAAGTTCATACAACTGCAATGTTTCATCCAAACGTTTTCGCCTTTCTTTACACAAATCTTGTAAGCCTGCATATAATTTCTCGATCTGAGCTTGTCGAACACTGATATGCTCCCTGCAGTAGCGACAAAAATTCAGTTTTTTTTTTCAAATATTGTAAAGAATTCTTTGAAATTATTTCGATGATTAATGAAATTACCACAAAGGACGTTTCTCATCAACAAATTTCTGGGCTTGTGCAGCCAAATTCCGAATAGTATCTGCATACTGATTGATGTCTTGTTGTAAACGTTCGTGTTTCTTAATTTGATTTTCTGTTGAGAATTCATCCTTCCCACGTTCGTCCTAGAAAAGCATAAAATAATGAAAAATTCCCAAGCAACAATTAAATTTCCCTTGCCCTTCTCCGTGGCAGGGAATTGTAGACTGTAGAGTTACAATTAACATTTAGTAGACTGTAGAGTTACTACTCAACATTTAGTCGGCGAATAAAAATATTTGCAAAAAATTCATTTTTGCTTTGATAAATGAATAATTTTATCAAAATTTAATAAAAATTAGGTATGTTTGCTTGCAGAAATGATACGGTCAGAAAAGCCGAATTTCATGTATCGAAAGAATGTCATTTAACAAACCTGCATCATGTAAAGTTCCTGTTCACTCATCCATGCTTCTGCTTCATTACAGTCATACAAGAACTGATGTGCTTTTTCGCTTTCAGCTAAATGTTCTTTGCGAGCATTCAGAGAATTCTTCAAGTTCTGAAATACAAAAAATGCAAAAAGTGAAACTTCACAAATAATTCCACAAGAAAACTTTGGTCAAAGAGAAAAATTGATGAAAAGAAAAATTAGTTACCTGGCATATTTTCATCAGTTCATCAATCTTTTGCTGAAATTCTGAACTATTTTCATGGCCTTCATCAATCATTTCACGACCATTTTGGCAGATTTTTTCGATCCACGGCTCATGGTTATCAATTTCATGTTTCAGCGATTGCATTTTCTTTTGCAGACGATTACAGTCGAACAGACTTTCACCAAGCTCTTGTGTTTGTGTCAGTGGTAATCGTTCTAAAAATCATTTCTTATATTTCGAAAAATAGGATACAACTTTCAAATCTATGAAAAAGTCAGTTTTGTAAACCATACTTCTTACTGAGTTCTAAAAGCTTTTAAGAAAAAAAAAATTAAAAAATTTTCACCTGCACACCACAATTTTTCATCTTCAACATCACGCAAAAACTGATAGGCTCTTTTTTTGCGTTCTAGCTGACGACGTCGATCATCTAACGGTGCCTGTAATCGCTGCAGTTGTTCTTGCACAGCCAATCGATGTGCTTTAATTGCCTCGACTTCTTCTGGGTGCATTTCCTCAAGCTGTGGTTCCATTTGCTGAAAGGATACATGAAATAATTAATTAAAAATAACAAATTGATCAAAATCCTTCTACTTTTTAGATTTACATAGTATTACTTCTTCCTTTCCTCCCAATAGGAAATTCTAAAATTAAAATCAGATTTTCGAAATTTTATCTTGTAAATTTTAATGATGAATTATGCTTATACAATCCACAAATTTATGAAAATCCAAAACATTGCTCAAAATAACCTGCAATGAATCTATTTGTGCAGCTCGTTTCACCATTTCACTTTCAATCATCTGTTGCTTCTGCATGGCAACATTAACTGTTGTCAAATCTTGCCCTGTATCTTCGATTGTCATCTGTTGTTGAAGTTGTTCAGCCCAATCCTAAAAACAAAAAAAAAAAGGCGTTGTAAAAATATGCAGAAAATTTCAAACAATTCGCACAGTTATACGGTCTAAGTAAGGATTAATAACTGTCGATTTTTATCCATATTCATCTGGTGAAAAAAGTAACCTTCATGTCAGAAATACTTTGCACATAAAGTTGTTGTCGGTTAGCATCGAACAACTTCTGTCCCTTTTCTTCGGTAGTTTTCTCGAGCTGCTCCCACTGCACTGACAAATCAGCAATCTGTGGATCAATAGTACCAAGAAACTCAGGCTTTTCTTCAGCCAGCCTAACTGCTGCATGACGAAGCTGCACAAGTCGTTCACGATTCGATTGTAACTCCGACTGGAATGCCTGATGGCGCATAAATTTCGATGTAATTGTTTTAGCATCTCTGAAAACTCAGAAAAAAAAGGTCAGTAATATAAACCAGTAATACAAGAAGAAAAATACTAAGAAGATCTGAAATTTTACATTTACAACCGATGAAATCGAACTTCTAATTTCATGAATTACTAATATTATTAACCTGTAAGTTTCATCTTGGGCACGGATCATCTTTTCTTCGATCCATTCCCGGAGTTCTTCACAATCTGACAAGAACTGCTGCAATGCAAGAGAATCTTTGAGTTTATTGAACAAATGTCCAGCCTTTTCACGATTTGCTTCGCGACGTTCTTCTATATTTCGAGCTTTTTTGTGAATTTTATCAGCAGAATAATGGCCATCACCACAGAGTTGGTCGCCAAAAGATACAACTGCCTGAATAATTTTGGAATAGTTGCACTAAAATAAATTTTTGATATGATAAGTAATCTGAAAGTTTTGAAGTAGAATTAAAAAGCCAAGTGAAAGCAAAATAAATCTAAATTATAAATAGCACCTTAATTTTTTCATCGTTGGCGTCCATGGTTGTCAGGAAATCTTGATGCCTTTTCAGCATATTTTCGGCTTGCTCCAGAGAAGTCGGTGTTTCATCTTTCGATAAATAATTTTCTTGTTGTGAAAGCATAACTTCAGCTTGTTTTGCATCACGAAGAAACATCTAAAATATTTTAAATTATTTATGCTAGTTAAGATGAGATTAAATAAGAATTTTGCAGCAAAAACGAAATATTTAATTGAATTGAAAGAAAAAATTACCATTGAAATGAACACTTGCCTGCAAATTGAGTCCTTGGCTAAGGAGATGCTGTCGATTATCCCACATTCTTTGCAGTTCTTCCCAGCCTTCTTCTAATCCAGCGAGGCGCTGACGTAAGAACATATACTGTGGGTCCGTCTGATCCTGCGTTACTCGATCACCCATCGCTCGCATCTATAGCCAAAATAAATATGAAATTATTATTACAAATGGCATGGTGGGAATACTCTTAAATTGAATTTTCCCACTATCCATAATACAATAAAATTGGATTTTGGCTTAATTTTTATTGTAATATCATTGCGAATTCACTTTAACGTAATCTTCTGCATAGCCGTCAATTTCTTCCCGAATTGCTGCATGTTGATTGAGTAATTGTTCAGCATCAGCCAGAGATTGTGGTTCGTCTTCTGAAGCAACCTAAAAAATAAGCAGCAAATTTACCGTAGAATCAATTGTGCACAGCTTAGATGCTTTAAACCCCTAATATGAAACTTTGGAATGAGAGAATATTTTCCTCTAGTTCACTTTACGTCCCACATGAAGTCCTACAAAACTTTTGCTTTGAACAAGTAAAACTGAAGAGATGTTTATCCCCTAAAATTTAATGGAACTAAGATATACTTGTCTCTGCGTAGCAGTTAACCAAGCTTGAAAATGATCCAAATCACGAAGAAATCGTTGCAAATCACCAGCTTCATCAAGTTTCGCTTCATGTTCACGTACACGTCTATTGAGCAAATTCCAAGCTAATTGCATTCTCTTGATATCCTCTCGTATCTGTACTGCATCTGCAGGTTTCTCTTTTTCAATTTCGGATGCCTCTTTTTGCAGTGAATCAAGTTTAGCCTGAAATATTAAGCTGATTAAAATTCCACAGAAAATGCAGAGTGCTTTCGAAATTTCTGTCTTGTGATAAAGTTTGCAATATTATTTCACATGTTTAAGGATTTTTAAGTATATTTTGGATCAGGAAATTGATTACAAACCTGAATAGCACCAAGATCCCGCTCCATCATAGATAAACGACGCTGAAGTTTCATAACACCGGTGAGATCATTAGTAAGTTCGTCAGCATCTTCAAGTACCCGCGTTTTATCTTCGATCCAGGAAATCGTTTCCTGGCAGTCAATACGGAATGTTTCTAAACGATGCGCTTGATCGAGTTCAGATCTTTTCTGATCAACCATATCGCGTAGTTGTGCCCATCTGAATTCTAATTGATTTTCGAAATTTTTCGAAATAAAATTCTCCATAGCAGGAGCTCGAAAATTTACAGGAAAAAGAAATCTAAAAATGAAATGAACTATTGCACTTGCTTACCTCGCATTAAGCTTATTCTGTCTTTGCAAAATTTCATCTGAATTTGGATGATCAACATGAAGCAGTTGACGTGCTAGCTCGTTCACAGTGGCAACTTTAGCTGCCTGATTATTCATATCAGCTTCAAGAGTTTCGAAACGATGTTTCATGATTTCAACTTCTTCCAAATCATCAGTTGGTATCAGTGTCGTTAATAGTTTGCCCTATAACATTTATAACTTATGCAGTATCTCTCCATGTAAGCAGAGTAAATATCTATAAAAATCGATAACCATTTTCTTTCAGATTCAGAACATACTTTTTCGTCAATCCATGCTTCGATAATATCGGCATCACTGAATAATTTATATAAAGACAATGCATCAAGCAAACGCTGCTTTCTAAGTCGCGCAAGTTCTTCCAGTTCTGTTTTACGTCTTTCAGTCATGTCAAGACGCTTGCGTACGTCTGGGTGCTCACGAGCTTCAGGAGGTAAAGATTCTGCCTAAAATAAGAGAGAAATTTCATGAAGTTATAAGAGTACATTCATTTCATAGTAAAAACTGCGTTTATGAAAGGATGAAAAGTAGAAGATATAACGAACTTTTTTTGAGCAACTTGACACTTTGCAAAATAATATATCAAATTTAATATCATTAATATTGAAAATCCAGTCAAAATTACGACATACCTGCATATGCAACTGCTTGATATTCTCCTCGAATTTAAGTAAATCATCACTAACATCATCGTGCTTTTTAATAAGTAACTGCACGGTACCTTCATCTTTCCCAACATCTTCACTACCCACCAAACGAAGAGTGTCAACAAGATATGCATCCACGTCATCAGCATCGTTAAAGAACTGATAGTAATTGACACCTCCAGAAAGTCGCACATGACGCTCTGCAGCCAACTCTTTCAGTTTATTGAAGTAATCACGAATTGTAGCCAAACGACTGTTTATAACTTCCGCACCTGAAAATGACAGGAAAATTAAACGGAAAATTTGAAAAAAAAAATCAAAAAAGATAAAAACATCACTAATCTGCACTTTATTTTTTTAAATATGGTTTAGCAACAACAACAACAAAAAAAAAAAAAAGTGAACTTAAGTACTACAAATTAAATTGACATTCTTTGAGAAGGCGAGAAGGATGAAGCACTATTAATAAGTGCGACATTTTTAGTTAAGGTGGTTTGCAGCCGCATGTACACCTCATTTGACCAATTACAAATGAGAAGTATTTAATTTAAATGTAATTCAACATTTGTATATATATTACTTTTATACAAACAAATCAATTTCGTCAAACATTGATTGTTATTTTATTCCAATCAAATTAATTTCGAAGTTAATTTAACTAAGCTTTTCATGTTATTGAACGAAGATGAATTTTGTTCAACTATAATGAGCAAAAGGATCTTTTATCTGTTGTGATAAACAACTACATTTGAATGAAAAAAAATTCAGGAAGGTGTTCATTAAATATCTAACGACAATGAAATTTCAGAATATAACATTTATATACGCAATGTAGTTTCAAGGATACTATTCAGTTATAACTCAATCTCAAAAAAAAAAAAAAAAAAAAAAAAAAAAAAAAAAAAAAAAAAAAAAAAAAAAAAAAAAAAAAAAAAAAAGGGCCAAAAAAATTCCAGAAATCTATCTAAATCTAACAAGAATTCAATAATTATGGAACATAAAAATGAAAACTAAGATATGGTTACCATAAATTACTGAATCAAAAGATATGAAAGCAAACCTGGGATGCTCTCCTCCTGCAATTGCTGACCTTCCATTTCGAGATCATCCAATCGTTTACCAACTATATCAAGTGACTGTTCAGCATTTTTATGTTTAGCAAGCAGTAGTGACACGGAAACCATATCACGTCCAGTATCTGGTGAAGTGAGTACTTGTTCCATATCTCTTAAGTTATGTTCCAGTTCGTCAACATCCCACCAGAACTGGCACAAACGCTTATTATCTTCCAAACGACGCTTGCGTTCCACTGCTAATTCTTTTAGTTCCGTATAACGATCCAATAAAATTTGCATTCTTTCTTCAACTAATGATGGTTCCACAGGTTTGTATCCACTACCATCCGGACCGTTTGGTGATGTAAATTTTTCCGCCTGGCTATTCACATTTTTGACGCGATTGCCAACAATATTAATATCTGATTCCAAGAGTGAATGCTTCTGCAGTAAATCCTCAACATCCATAAGATGTTGTCCAAGATCCTCGGATAAAAGACGAGCCTAAAACTTTGCTAATATAAATGCAGCCATCCACTATAAAAACCTGAAGATTTGGCTATAAATAGACAACTTTACCTTCAACAAACAGCATTTTACTCAGCGTCCATGCTTATAAAAATTTACTTTGAACTTCAGTGCTATTAACAGAGTACATATTGTTCTGCTAATGTATTCCAAAACTAGAACTAGTAACTACCTTGATTTCATCACACCAATCCAGAACATAGACCATTTCATGGAAAATTCGCTGAACTGCCATGGAAAGTTCTAAACGAACACGGCGTGCCAACAGTAATTCAAGAAGATAATTCCACAATCGCAACACATTCTCTTTTCTGCAAAATCATAATATTAAAAGAGATAAAGCAACAACTTGCAGAATTCTAGTTAGTATGTTGGTGATGCTCGGGCACAAATAAGTAACGTTAACCAAAAGGTGATGTTGAAATGCTTCAGAGCATCATATACAGCGATACATCAATATCAGATTATATAAGCGAAACAAAGCAATTTCCCAAATCAAGAATTTCTTGGTATTAGAAATGAACATTACCTATCATTAATTCGATCAATATCATGATAATTTTCAGCTTCTAATTCACCGGCAACAGCAACAACCGCTTGTACGCGTTCTTCATATGCGTAAATGTCTGTCTCTATTGCTTCGTGTTTCTTTGTAGCCGCCTGAAAAAGTTTTGCGTTTATCATCTTTAGATTTAAAAAAAATCGTTATTTTAGATTATTTAATGTGTATCAAGGCGCAAAAACCGTGTACTTTTTCACTAGACAGATGTAAAAAGATTCAGAAAAAAACTGAAAAATAGGTGTTTCTGTTTGTATATTAGAATTCCCGCTTACCAAATAACAAACTTGACAGCTTTTCTTTCATACATTTATATAATAGCAGAAGCTGCTTACCTCTACACTAGCTAAATCGGTGCCGAAATTATCCTGACTGACGAGTCGCTGATTTTCGCTAAGCCAGGTTTCTCGCATACTCGCTTTACGATCAAATCGAGCTGCCAGTTGTTCAAGTTTTTCTTGTCTAAAAAATTCTCAAAATTGGCAATCGCAAAACTAAATTGTATTGCTTTCAACACGTTAAAATTTTCAGAAAAAAAATTTTTTTAATGCATAACTGCTGAAATGCATGTAAAAAAAATTTTTCTAAAATCTTTTCCAAGCAGCTATGCATGCAAAAAAATTTTCTAACCTATGCACATGAAATTTAGCCAATGATCCTAAAATTTACCTAATAATTTCTTCCTTCAATGCCAACTCTCTTTCATGTTCCGCTCTTTCCAAATTCTCCCAAGCTCGATTGATGTCTGCGATTAATTTGCCATCCCTTGGTAAATATGGTCTCTGGTTGTTGGCACGCATACGACTTCGAATTGTGAAAAGAAGTACTTCTAATTCACCTTTTTCATTGAACCTGCAAGAAAAGTATGGATTTAGACCAAGAAAATTTCTAAAACTTATATGGTGATTAAAAAAGGAATGGTTAAAAAAGTTATTCCATCTTTCGAGTTATAGAAAATCTGAAAAAAAAATGACGTAATTGTCCCAAGTGAATTTAATAATTTAAACAGCAGAAAGTGTAACGATAAACTCTTCTTACTTGGGCGGTTTCTCTTGCGTGCGGTAATTATTAAATTCAGCGAGCTGTTTTTGCACACCATTTAATGAATTGACAAAATGACGATCATTCAATGATTCAATGGTCTGTCGAATCCATTCCAATAAGTCACTTGATAAACGTTCATAATTATTTATCAGTTTTTCATTTTCCACCAGCTCATTCACAACCTGATATTAAGGAATGAATTTGATAAAAAATACATGAACTTTGAAATCAACAAAGAGTAAAATCAAGATAAAATTCCATAAAATAAATTATTAATTGCTGAACCAAGCTCAAAAATCACCTTTCCAATTCTTTTTCCCTGAATAGTTTCTTGTTTCATTTTATTGAAATAATGATAGTATGTAACTACATAAGTTATGATTGATTTCTCATCAGGAACATCAATGTTCACGTCTGTAATGGTCATTTTAAAACATGCCAAAGTAAAAAAGTGACAACAACAGCAGAGAGAAAAAAATAAATTTTAAAACACTAACAAAGATTTAGTCACTAATGATCTATCCAAAAGTTTTTATTTTGAAAAGCAAAAATGAAAACCTTCAGGGTCCAAGAATTTGATCAATCCAAGTTGTTGCTCAGCTATCTCGAATGCGTTACTTAAGTTGTAAAGTGCATTAGATTTTTGCAACTTTTCGTATTCTATGAGATCGGGACGATGCTTATGAATGAGTGCGTTGAATGCCAGGCCATCACGCCATGAAGTGCTGAAGTTTCGCACATTTACGTTTGGATAACCAGCTGTCTTCATTTGACACCACAGCAATAAAGCCTCCTTTGCACTGCGTGTTTCTTGGTTATCTGCATCTTCGAATGTAATATCTTGAATCTAGAACAATAAAGAATCGATAATTATTTCAATATATAAATTCTTTTTCTTATTAAATTAATCAGTTTTACTTCTTGACAGATTATTAAGGTCTTAAATAACTTCAATTTTTCGGACATCTCAATAATTTCATAAATTTAATCACAAGTGTTCAATATTTGAACTGTTGAGAGGGGAATAGAAATGACATAATTAAAGGAGAAAATATTTCAATATAACGCACTGATTAATTCAAATAAGATCTGTTGCATAAAATACAGAAAAATCTTGTGACAATTACTTTTTTTCAAGTATTTCCTTCTATTCACTTCTTTAAAAAGAATTCAAAAACCGATGGAGGAAAAGTGAATTTACTACTTGAACCCGCCAATTAAAACATTGCTATCATGCTGAGGAAACTACCAAATTATTACTCAATAATACAAGAAAACTAATATGGAATATTGCAAAATTTCCTTGCAAAGACACTAGAGATTGAGGCACACACTGCAACTGCAGTGTATAGAATTATCGAATTTAAATATAATAAAACTTCTCTCTATAAATGTTATAAAATCCTGGATTTGAAATAATTAAGATCTATATTTTCCTTATCAATATCCGACAAGCAAAAGGAAATCAAACCTGAAATCGTAATATAATGGTCCAAATAAGGCCCAGTGTTAGTCGAGGGTTGCCATCCACGACATCATGCGACCCCAGATTTTCCAGATGAACATGCTGGTCGCGCAAAAATTGCAACCCTTTGTCTACATTTTCGAGACAATGTATACGCATTCTACCACGGGTTGGTTTCGGCTAAAATTGATTTTTCAAAAATGTACCTTGCTTTATTCAAATAAAAAAAATTTCAAAGATTAAAAAGATTTATGCAAAATAACGACTTTCATTATCCTTTGATGAGTATGATATAATCTTGAAGTGCATACCGAAGTAGTAACTTTTTATATCCACAAAAATGAGATAATAAAAGTATCAAAAATCTCAAATAATTAAAGCCATGTTCACACGGCTTCGAATCAATATATCATTTACTTTTTTTCAAGAACTGTTAATGAAACCTATTTCTATAATTTTTGTCGGCATGATATTTCCGTTGAAATTAATCCCATTCTCAACAAAAACGCTGAATTTAACTGCTTTCTTATTCTTCTGAGAATGACGAAGATAAATGAAAATTCAAGTCACAAAATTTATAAGGGGAAAACTTCGCAATTTTTACATGGACAAATATGCTATATCGTTTAATCCATACCTGACAATTATGAATCTGAATATTATATAATTTCAAAACTAATTATAACTAAGGTTATTAACTCGAAAAATTGCTATCGCTTTCAAGTATCCTATCAGTTTCAATTTCACAGTATTTCGATCATATCAAAAAAAAATTGGTACGAAGTTAAATTTTTCTAGGTTAATTAACAGACCAACCCTTCCAACACTCTAAAGAAGTTAATTCTAAAACAATAGGCATAAATCTATGATTAGCACCACAAATTTCTGAACATTGACCATAAAAGATTATTTATATGGTTGAACAAATCTGAGTATTTTTTTAATTCTGGCTCATATAAAATCAGAATGAACACAATTAGCTTACTTTATGATAACACTGCTTAAAAATTAACTTCGTACCAATTTTTCATGCAAAAGTCATTTTGCTAATTTATGTTCAAATCAGATATTACTTGAATCTGAAAGCATAAGAAATGTTACGAAATGTTTCTTTTTGTTAACTATCATTTTTGAATGACGACTTTTAATTTTGATTTTCAATTCATTTTTTTAATTTTGATTCCCCAGTTTTCTTCTTCAAAATATGCTCAGAATTTGAGTTGGTTAAGAACTACTTTTCTTTCAGAAATCTTTACTTCTACTTCAAATTTCGATTCCGATTTTTATTTAATTCCTTTTCAGACTTTGTTGATTGCAATAGCAATCTCTACAGCAGTCTACATTACAATTCTCTTCTAGTTTTAATCGTGCTTTTCGATGATTTTTCTTTCATTTCTTGTTCATGGTTCCCCTATGAATGGAGTAAACAGAAAACCAAATATTCCTCTCTCTTTCTTTTTGGCATTGATTCATCTCTTTCTATTGAACCATTCTAGCTCTTAAAAAATGGATGGGAAGAGGAGATGAAGAACGAGAAGGAAAGCGAAAAAGAGTTAATACATTGCGATAGTGGCAGCAACTGCTTAGTAACCAAAAGCACCATCATTGTTTTACTTTCATTCAAAATCTAATAATATGCATGATGTGTTTAAGTATATTTCACCCTTTTAGCCAAGGACAAATAAATATATCTTTCAATTATACATATTGAATACATAAATATCCATCCCTTTTCTACTCAAAATTTCTGAGATAACAAAAAAGGAGCAGAAAACGTAACCAAGTAAATCATCATTGCTTACATAATTGATTATCCATTGAATTAAAAAGGAGAAAAATTAAAAACTTTAATATATGAAGTAGCTTTTTTGACAGAATCAATTCTGTTGAGCAAAAGACAATGAAGCGAAAATCTGCAATCATGCATACCATTTTTGGATATTTTTTGTATATCGTATTTTTGAGGAGTAAATTATAAATAAAACTTGTTTGAAATATGATACATTTTATCAATGAATAAAGGAAAGCTAACCAATCGCTCGCCAGAGAGCACTTCGAGAAGTCTGATGAGCATCTTACCGTCACGCATATCCATGTATAAATCGTGTATTTTGCAATTTATCGGTAAAAGATGTGAATTTACCCATTTGGTAAAAGTTTTCTTCTGAACATTTTCACGCTCATCTGAAAGAGATACTTGTCAACTGCTTATGCATTTAGAGATGAGAATAAAAGCATTAAATTGTCCGACTACAAGATAATAAAATGAAATGAACAAACCAGCGAGAGCTTTGATACGTGAACGTTCAAAGAGTCTTGCAGAAGAATTCTCGTCGTACTCCTCGTAATCTTCGATCCGACCATTATAATCGTGGCCTCGCACGGCTATATCGGTCGTCATCGCCTGTAACTCATCTCTCGCACTTCACACAATTATTTTTACACCAATGAATAATTTAGCAAAGTACGTGAGCTCACGTCGATATTTTAAAATTGATGCATGACAAACGATGCAACGACATGTGAAATGAAAATTTTCGGAGAAGATCGGCAGTTTTTCGAATATTTTCAACTCAACCTCCAAGATATACTGTTATCCGTCTGGAAAACATTCTTGCTCGAAAATTGTGAAAGTACAGAAAGAAATCTATCTTATGGTGCAGTACACTCTATTTCCGTATAATAATCTTTTGAAATGGACTATCAAAAAAAAGATGATAAGGAGGAAGCTGATCTATCAGTTCAGTTCCGCAATAACCTCTCTCTCCTTTCCTCTTCACAAATAAATATTTGTGGACTGATCGAAACGAAGAATTGATCCGCTAGAAACTTACATACAAATAAACTAACACACATGCATTTCTTGTTTTGTATCAATCTTATTGGCCCAAAAATAAAAGGATTTTGAAAATGCAAGTTATAATTATTCCATGTAAATTTATATTTTAAATGATAGTCAAATTAATATGCAACGTGAAATACTAATGAGTGGCTATTCTACAATGTGAATCGTTAACTTTATATCAAAACTTAGATTAGCTTCATTATCAGAACTTGGACTCACATCTAATGTGCTTGCTTTTTCTTTTCTCATGGCTCTGGTACAGAAAGAAATGCAGAGTAATGCAAAAAACGATGCAATCATTACAACTGCCATATTTGCTCAACAACAGAAATAGTTTCGCAGAAGTTCTTCAGTTCATAGAGTTAAACAATCGAATTTTAATGAAAAAAAAAAAAAAAAAAAAATGCATCACAGCATCATATCGATTTAATAAATCATTGAGGAGAATTGCAAAGAGAATATGCAAAGGATGTGATGTACAAGTAGCTAGCATAGACAGCTCAGAAGATAAAGTTATCAGTGCTGTTGCAGCAAAACAAATTTATTTTATCATATGATAATGTTGCACATTTCAGGACTGAAAATTAATGGAATAACCGAACCCATGCAAGCTTCAAGGCCCCAGCTGAATTCTAGCTTCTCATTAAGCAGAAAGTACTAAACATCAAACTATTTATATTTTTATTGAAATAACATTTCATTTGCAACTAATTTAATAATAAAAATGGCTAAAACATCAGAATGATCGATGAAATGACCCACTAAATGAGAAATAAAATGAGACACTATAGAACTTTCTCATCAGCGACCCAAAATCTTACCAGTCGCCAATATACCCAACTTGATATATCCATCACTATTGTGGGAGATTCTGCAACCACGTCATCCATCCACTTCAAAGGAGAGATGGAACGTTAGCTATTCTTCATTTTAACCCAATCGAGTCGTTGGTAAAAGCATATTATCATCAAATATACATAAAATCGATGAGATGTCTGCATATAATATACATATGTATTCAAGAAAAGAGAGAGAGAGAGCAGGAACTGAAAAATCCAAAGTTTGTAAGAAATTTGATTCGCAGTATAACATAACAGGAATTCTCGGGAAAGAGCTGGATAAGGAAGGCTTTATACTCAATACTACTACTACTGCTATTTCTATTAACAAACAGTGAGGAAAGCAAATTGTGATTCAAAAGAGGACGGACGATTGGACAGGTAAGAAAAGAAATTGGAGGAAATGTTGAGATGACAAATGGACTCGAGCTAGTACAGAAGTCATTCAAAAAAAGTGTTGGAATGACGTAAAATTTTAAAAATGAATGATCGATTGCACCCAATCTCATATCAACTGATGGAATTAATGGAAAAAAATTTTTTTCCTCACCGATCTTCAAATCTTATCACTTTTTACTATCAATTCGTAGAAAGTCATCTCATAATCTTCAAAATATAAAAATATAATGGCGAAGATTCGAACTTGGAATGAGATGCCAATTTGAGATTCAACTTGATGATACCACTGTTTTTAAGATTAATATATGGAATTTTCATCAACAAATCTTTCGGCAATATAAGAAAGATGAAAAGAATAATGTTAGAAAGTTAAAACATAGTAAAATTGACCCGACCAATTCTTTAAATGATCTTGAATACTGAATGTCAGCATTAAATGCCGGAAGCAATTGCATTTGCGATTCATCTTATTTATAGACAATTCAATTTTGAAATAATACTTGCAGGAATGCAAAACAGACACCGAACAACTGGGAAATAATGCAGAGCTTCTATAAAATATCGCGAGATTAATTCCTTTTTTTTTTCCTCTATGATGGCATATCCTATATTTCTGCTGCTAACTTGAATGCTAAATTAAATTTTATAAAATAGATCCAACTCTTTTAGGATCTTTTTGAAGCAATGCAAATAAGAAGTATAGATTTTTGAAGAAACAATAAATAATGGAAACTTCCTACTCTATCAGCAGTCACATTTTCCATTCATCATTGACATCATTCAGTTTATAATCTGGTAATTACAACCGATGAAAACGACATAGTAAAATTTGATAAAGTATGAGAAAAAAAAAGTGTTAAATTACATTCACTATTTGATCTATAGTAACAGAAAAATGTTACAAGTTATCGATCAGAATGAACATTTTCTCATATATCCTCTGTTCTTAAAAAGTTTGTAGATTAGAAAAGCAAATTTGCATAATCTAAAAAATTTGTTTAAAAGTGGGAAGTGATATATTTTTGTTGCTTTTTTCCAACAGACATTCCATTCCTTTCACTACCAACGAATATGTCATCGAATTAAATTTCGCTTAACAAATGAAGGATGAGAGAAAATAAAAAATGCAACTTTCTTGCATTGGCAGAAGAGTCAAACTTTAATATTCCATTATTTAAAGGCATTCAATAAGGCAATGTTACAAAGATGGAAAAAAAAATCAAGAAATAACAGAGGAAAAATTAAAGCAAACATTGCAAATGGAAATACTGGAGAGACGAAATATGGAAATAGGGAGAGTAAAAATCAACATTAGTCAGCTCTTCTTAGTCTGGATTAGAGTTTAATCTCAGCTTTGATTCATTTTAAAATCGAGGAGAGGTTTTTTTTACACTCCTATTTTGACGAACAAATATTTAAATCTTATAACAACAAATCGATAAAGATGGCATGCTTACTACAAAAAATGAATGGAAGAATGGGAAAATCAATGAAAAAAGTCAGCAATGGATAAAATGAATCATTAATGAAGTGATCTCAATTTAAAACCCCCTGGGGATTGGAATTATAAGAATCAGAAACCAAATAGAGCAACAAACAAAAGAAAACAAGAAGTAATTGAATGAAATTCTCACGCATTCTGATGGCAAATTATATTAGTACTTATAGCTGAAGACTGAAGACACTGCTGTGATGTAACCTTTTGAAATTCACCAATAATAAAAGAAGCGAAATTATTTAAAAATGTTGAATAGCATTTCATCTTTTCTGGAAATTCTTCAATTAATGCAGAAAGAAGGAAAGAAAGAAAAGAAGGGAAGCATACGTTTGTGAATAGCGAAGAATACTTATCATATGAATATGGTGATAAAATGCGATATAATCAATGCAATTGGCCAACATTAAGTATGCTCTCGGCGAACTTTGCACAATATAATCAGGATGACTCATCGCTTGCGTTAAAGTGACAGAAGAGGACATGGTGATAATATCATCAAAGAAGTGAGATGACTGTACGACGAATGGATGAACGGTCAGTTATAAATGAGCATTCAAAGAGCAGTTGGTTTTGCAGCGCAGAACGATTGAAATGAAAGAAGAAATGCAAAAATATTTTCCGCAGGATATCTATCACAGATAACGGATGACGCATTCTCATTCACATGCAAATGAGAGATAAAGCACTGCACTCAATAGATGACACTTGAAAGTTGCCATTTCAGTAGTTGGAAGAGCGAGCAGAAAGTTTCCAGAAATATAAAATGACAACTTGGCAGGAAGAAGAAGCCACGCCACGCTGTTCCCTTCCCTACCACCACCACCACCACCACTGATTGCATTCCATTCCTTCCATTCGATGTGGATCGATTGATGTGCTGCAATATGATCCTTCCTTCCGAACTAATTGTAAAGCGGCAGTTGATGCGTAGTGCCGCGATCAATCTATTCGAATCCAAACTGCTGAAAATTTTACGGATGGCAGGATAGAGCAGACGCACTAAATGGACGGATGGTGTAACAAAGCAGAAACAGCGAATGTCACAAATAGTACGACGAGAAAAAGATGAGAAGAATAATCCAAAAATTTGGAGAGTTTTTTGCAGGCAGCTTCGAGAACATAATAAAAGGCAAAAGAAAATACTCCGGTCTAATTCTGCCAGAAGTATACCAGATGTCCTGCTTATTCGGCCAAGATGGTTAACTTTGTTGAATGCATTTCTAAATTTTCCAAGTAATATGTAGAAAGAACCTATTTATTTTATTTTCTTCTTTGATGAATAATTTCGAAATTTTCAGTCTTATTTAAGAAGTGGAAAGAAATCAGACAGCTTTCAAGCATTACACGGAATGAACGAAATGAAAAATTTAATGATGCTCGCTTGGAAATTTTTGGGAACATCTGAAGTAATTCTTCAAAAATATGGACGAGAGTAACGAAGACAAGATTACATTGGTGATGATTTAGTGTGATACAATATTTCTTGGCTAGTCATATTTTAAAACATTGCTGTGATGCCAAGACTAAAATATAATCAACTATCTACTAGTTGCACTTATTTCAGGTCTGACTATTCTGGACATATTTCAGCGATGTAACATCTTTTCAGAAATTATACTCGTTAGTTGGTTTGTTTCGTCAGACTTCTTGCACGTAATTCTGAATCTTTACGATTTGTTTAAAGCTTATCAACAGTGATCTGAATAAGAATCATCTATCTTGTGATGTTCTGATACAACTCTTTAACAGTCCAAGAGGATGTCTATGATCTAGGATATCACTGTTCGTAACGTTACTGGCACTTTCATTAACTATCATTGTTCTGGCTATATATCTTGGAAATGACTTTCTAATGATTTTATAAATTTTACTACGATGCTAGTTACCGAATATTCTTTATAAAATGGAAAAGAATTCATGAGATCCGAGCAAAAAAAAGACTTTCATTGAGATTTAATGTGAAAATATTTCAGTGCAAATGATAACAAATAAAAAGTTTAACTTGAAGAAATGTTGGAAAAATTCGGAAAAAAAACCTTTGTAAAAATTCAGTAAATTTATCGAATGTTAGATAAATGATTTTTATCGCAATAATTTCTCTTTACAGCAAATACTTTCGGACGGCTCTCATATCAGAATGGAAATTGAATAGCTGAAAAAAAAAAATGATTATAACAGTAGAGTAGGCATTTAATCTATCGATTACAAAGCAAATCTTATAATTGAATTAATTGAAAATCTATGCCTGAAAAGATAAATACTAATGACAACGCCTGCTAAAAAAATTTATATATATATAAATCATTAAAATATTAATCAATATTTGGGACCAAAGTGGAATGATTCTCTTCGGATCATGGCGAAAGAAGAATAATGATTTGGATGTTGATACTCGTACGAATTTTTTTCACTTTACTGGCAATAATGGTTTATTGTAACTGTTGGCAATCGGAAGAAAACGAAATGAAATCTCTTTTAAATATTAGAAAGACTGAAACTAATAACCGTTATAAATTCATTTGGCTTCAAGTCCTTTAAAATAAATAAAAAATGTAAAATGGACCCCAAATTTCTTTTCAGTCGAACTAATACATATGAACTTTCCTATATAATAGATATTATAAGCTTGCGCCAATACAATCCAAAATGAATTTAAGAAACAATTCCAATAAAGATATCCGCTCAACCTCTGCACCACATTTGCATGGATTCAAGCTGATTCACGTAAATGTAAATTCAACCGCTTAAGTTACACTTCAGTGTATCACGACACAGATATTTTTGGAAAAATGTAAGCTAAGTCAAGGACACATTACAAGCCTTACACGTCTTCATTTATTCTTTTTTGAGAATATGAGAAAAAGATATGGTAAAGACGGAGTACAGGAATGCAAGTACAAGTAAAATTTATCCCTTTTTTAATCCAAAAAAACAAAACACTGAAAGAGGAACTGCAAAATAAAACATAAAAAGAACTAAGTATAATGCTCGAAAGAGAGAAGGGAAGAAAAAATGAACAAATTCTATTCTACAATATTTTTAATTTCTAATTTTTTA
Source organism: Onchocerca lupi (assembly GCA_028564675.1). Lineage (NCBI taxonomy): Eukaryota > Metazoa > Nematoda > Chromadorea > Rhabditida > Onchocercidae > Onchocerca > Onchocerca lupi. The sequence continues at coordinate 63,969 of JAOVVO010000054.1, forward strand.
CTATATTCTGCATGATTCAACAACACAGACAAACTAAATAAACAGACAAATTGTGCAAAGAGCTATTTACGAGAAAAATTTCTACTAGGAATGAAGGGGAAAAATAAGAGGAACATCGGAAGATTAATGGTAAATGATCATCGTGCTCTATTTGGTTCCACGTGCCGTTCAATTTTTTGCTTCCGTTGCTTCCTTTTTGCATCAGATGGCAAGAAGTGACAATAACGTAGAATATCGAGAAGTTTTTGGATGCAACCTGTTAGCCTACCAATAACTTGCATTTGTTTAACTTGCATCACGAATTCAGTTGAGCAATATTCTTCTATCCGATCTCTACGAGCAGCAAAGGAAAGAATAACCTTGTGATCAATTTGTTTGGATATTCTCGAATAATCCATCGTGGTTCAGGCCATTTTCTCACTCACAAGTGATGTATGTTATTATTTTATATAAATGCTAGTTGCAGTAGAACAAGAAACTTTTTCGTTCGTAATGAACAGAGAAATATATAACAATAAAAAGTAGAATGTAACAGCAAAAACAAATTAAAAGGCAGCAGAGTGCAGGTTCCTTCGACAAATTTCTCTCATTCCATACAATTTTCTCTGGAAATGTACTTCGACATTTCAAGATGAAGCGGAATGTTGTGTAGAAGTGTCGGAAAGCACACCGAGTCATCGATAATGATGATAATAGAACCATCACTGTTGTTACTACAATAATTTATTGTCATTGCGATGGCATAATAATAGGCATTGTTTAATGCTATCATTATAATAATCTTAATGATTACTATATTTTATGTTATTTCCGCTAATTTGTAACCGCACTTCCCTCCTAAACTTGAAGATTCTAGACAATGTTCAATTTATGTTCAAGCAAACAATAGAAAAAAATGGGAAATAAACAAACTATTGTGGAAAGGAACAAAGATGATGAGAATATTCTCTTAAAAGCCAATTTTTCAAAAAAATATGAGGAATTTCTCGAATATTTGACTTGTTCAAGTTTTAATTAATATTTTCAATTAAGAAGTGATCTGATGTAAATATATATATGAAAGAAGAAGGGAATTGAATAGATTTTTCGGATATTCAATTACAGAGATGGCTAGTCTATTACATTGGCTTGTTGTTAGGCTGTTTCATTCTCATTAATCTTTAGCTAAAACTTGCCAATATTGAAAGCCAATTTCCTAAAGCAGTGGCATAATATAAATGAAATAGTTCAAATAAACATTTGAATAAAAGTATTTCGATTACAGATGCAATCACAATGCATCACTGAAAATATAAGAAACTAAGATAAAAAAAGATCTTTGAAAGTGTTAATCAGAATGTAATTAAAAATTATCTCTTTCAAGTAATCATTTGCAACATTCAATTTATGTTTTGCCAAGAAACAAAGAAAATATCGAACTGGGAAATTTCAATTAAATTAGCTTTAAATTAGTTCCTAAGCTTTAAAATATTTAGTTTCCACACAATCTTGATACATCCCATCAGTCGGTTTCTCTTTCAAAGAAAGTTAACCTTGAAAAATATCTTTCAGTACCGATTGTAATTTAAGTGATGGAAATGTGAAATGCCTCTTACAAACTAGCAAAGCATGCAATAAATGTGGTTTGAAGCAGGAAACAAATGGAATTATTGAAACTTAATATTTCGAAGATTTTTCGTTCGTTGAACCTTTGAAAATAGATTCACTACTTTATCTATCAGTGGATGAAAGACGATGAGAGATTTGACTGCACCAGAAAAAAATATTGCCCTTCTTAGTTCTGCACATTTTTTGAAGCCAGTTGAAAGAGAAAAGGGAAAATCATTGAGACGAGATTATCCGAGAAATCATTTGTATCCTTCAAGTTAATCAAAATTCGATTTTTTTGTGAATACCATCAAACTAATGCACGACCCCTTTGAAGTGACGTAATAGAGAAGTCTATTCCAATTTAAATTATCAATATTTAAAGTGAGGTGAGTGGCTCGCAAGTGACCATCGTAAGTGTCATAAAGACAGAAAGCGATAATGAGAAAGGGAAGTAATTATCGGATTATCTAAGAACGGATAACTGTCAATGATGATAATAAATACAAAATATTGCTGGGAGCTCCGAAGGGATAGAAGAAAATTTCCGACGACCATTTGTTTCCTGTGCAAGTAATCTCCCTATGACAGTGTGACGGGATGGAGAAGACAGAGGGAGGAGCGGTGACAATGAGATAAATCCTTTTTATCACAGTTTCTTCACAATTAATGAATGAAAGTTTCCTTTCGAAGTATTAAAACAAGCATATAGTTGTATTTATATGTAGCATGCAACTGCATGCATCAGCAAGGTAAGGCGACATATCTATCATGTAGGACGGTGACAGTTCTGTTCTCCCCCTGAAATAAACCAATGAACAAACAACGATTCAATTTCAATTTTTGGAGCCGATGCTTCAAAATATGACGACAGTGTGCAGTGAATGAATGGCCCAGTCGGAAAAAAGGACCGCCCCGTCTGCCTGACCATGTTTTGGGGTTGGCGCTTAACAATTGGTCTCAAAGGAGACACCCAGACATTGGCCACAGATCGTTATGACAGTCATGACAGACTCCACCTGCTAGCTATTTTGGCTGGCTTAGTCAACCCAGCGTAGGTTGACCGAACGTCCGAACCCCTGGCAACCGAAGAAGCAACGATCGATTAGTGGTGTACGTGCAGATAGACAGATGACATATTTACTTGTTTGCTATGCAAACAGATCGATGGAACAGCATTGACAAGCATATACAAAGCTTCAAATAGCTTTGCTGTTTGGACGGAAATAAGTTGAGCACAAATGACAGTTACAGTTTAGTAGTCTTACGTGACTAATTCTAAGACGCGTGATTAATTCCTACACAATGGTATTGTCGAATTACGATGATTACGTATTCAGTAGTTCATCTCTCACTTCTAATATGTTGAAAATTAGCATTACAAATTTACTCGCTGCTATCCGCAAATTTCTCTATTCATATTAGCAGTCTGCAAACTCTCCTCATACCATTGCGTCAGACATTGAGAGAATTCATGCTGAATGAACTGAAAATTTAGCTTCATTAAACTTTCCATAAGTTTCTGTGCAAGTGATAAAGAGAAGATCAGGATAGTAAGACATTTACTGTTGAAGTAGGTTTATAAGGTTGAATATTTGAACATATTAGTATTGGCTATTAATGACTACGGGTCATTTGGATACTAAGTAATTCCTAACTTTGTTGAGACACAATATAATGCTGCTGAGTATAAGTAATTTATTGTAGCAGAACTTTTGTCCCGAATTTTATCGTATACTTGCGCCTGGAAATTTTTGTGGCTCTTTAAGCTTAATTCTCAAAACTTAAATCTGAGAAGAGTGAAGACGAGGCGTGAATTTCCATAGCTACAATCGTTTCATTCTGGTATCTATTGATAGCCTATTTCATTCCTTTTTAGGATTTTTTAAAATTTAGAAATGTATAGCCTAACAAACCATTGATATACATACTCTATGATACGTCATGGAAGTAAGAATTAGCACAATGAAAAAAATTCAAATTTATTTCAAATTAAATTTTGCCAGTATTGAAATGAATAGGAAATAGAAGAAACGATAAGAATAATATTTTGTCATTATTAAGATTCCATGGCATATTATTTGGCATAAAACTGAATTGTTTACATTCTTTGGAATTTCAAAAACAAATTTTGATGTCGCGCAACCTGTTATGTAAATTGTTGATGCTTTGATTTGTGAGAAAAAGATAATATAATTCAATTTTATGCACAGAATGAACTGCTAAACAAGACAAAAAAATGCACTTATAATTTACAACAGCTAAATTCTTCAAATTTAGCTTACCAAATCGGACAAACAGAAGGCGATTAATTCGTTTAGCAATTTCCAAAGCTAAGAGCTTATAATCAAACATTCTCAGATGAAGCGCTTATCTTTTCTAATCGAGGTTTTATGTATTTTTATGTTGCAAAATAATTGCGCATACTTCCTTCGAGAAATTAGATTTTTATGCTATGAGATGGCCTGGCCTGAAACGGAAGGCATTGCATTCGTAAATATTATTAGCTAACGGGGAATTGGTGCCATCTTTGGATTGCATCACATATTTACGAATCAGCATCGTAGGAAATTGAAACAACATCGCCACTGAATATGCTCTAATATTTTCAAACATCAATAATGCTCAAACGAAGCTTTCATGGAATATTCAACTAAGAAGAACTAAGATTTGAAGAAGTTTTGAAGATTTTTTTATTTCTACCCCATAGTTTAAATCACTTGTTTAGAACAGCAGTCGAAATAATGCAGAAGGAATGATGGAAAAAACAAAGGATTTTGATCATTTTATATATAGTGCAGAATTTTAAATATCTAATGTTTCAAATGAATCATAGCAGCTAATTAAATCGAAATTCATTTTCTTTTTTTTTTTTTTTTTCGAGACTGAATTAAAGTACATTTTTACGTTCAAAAAAAAAAAAAAAAAAAATTGAAATTAAAAAGCTATGCATCGTTTAGCAATAAATCAATGATTTGGTTACAATTTGTTGCGATTTCATTCGCAATACAAATAAATTAGTTTTGCTGTCATTTCTGTAGATTAGAAATTCTTAAAATATTCTTCCATTATGATTTGTCAACGGAAATAGTTTAATAAAAAGTTTTCAACAAAAAAGACTTCAGAGAAAGATCGTTCAAAACACATTTGAAACTATAAAATGTATCTGAAAAAAAAAAAAAAAAAAAAAAAAAAAAAAAACAGATAATTCTGATTTCGCTAAATCGAACTGAAATAGTTTACTTTGTTTTGTTGAATGTACCGAATCTAATCCTGCTGATGCATTGACATGTGAGGTCAGAGGACAGGGATAAAACTTTTTTTGCGGTAAAAAATCAAAAACATAAATTTTATATTGTCTAATAGTTACTTACACTTCAAAATCGCTGTTACTCTTTTACTTCGATATTTCTCTCACCGCTCTACTCGCATTTTATTTCTTGTAACTTAATTTTACCTCTATCAGCATGTCACTTTTAGGGAACCCGCTGATTGAGTATGTAAGGAAAATAATTTCTCCGTTGCACTATCATGTCTCGTACGACATGAATTATGGTCATACTACTATAAGTACCGTTCCAATCGATACTGCTTTCATCGTTAACATAGCGTCTTCGCTGATAGTGATGGAGATGATAACAATGGTTCTGATAATAGATAGTGATAATGACAAAAATGATAAAGATACCTAGTGACTTATCTGTAACACTTCTGTAAAGATATAAAATACGATAGTACTGCGCAAATAAAATAGCAATGATTGCATTAAGCAGTAAGATGATGTTTGTTTTTCATCACTGAAGTACGACTAAAGTTTTAACTGTCAACAATGCAAGCGGATGATTAAATAACGCTTTACTTTGATCTATCCATCTTACATTGTTTACTTTTCTACTTTTGATGTAAAGAAAAAGCTTTTCGCTAAAATGCAAGTAATGATTACAAGTAAAAATGGGAGAATTTTAACGAAAAATTGCCATTGCTTTTGATCATTCGAGACCACTTGAGCCTTCGAATAGTGGGACACAGCTGAATGATGGCGAAGAAGCTTCCGAGCATAAAAAGAGCGGAAAATTTTGAATAAACAACAAAACTGGTGGAATATATGAGGAATTATGAGTGAAAATTAGGCTGAGAACAATAGATGGAAGTTCCAAGTCTGAATAAGGTTTGGCACTGATTGATGAGGCTGAAGCCTGAGCGCTTGAATAGATCATTTGTTTGTTTGAAATAACTGCAAAACAAGTAAGCGATGAAATCTCGAAAAACGTATTCATTTCGTTTGCCAACATCCATATCTGAGATGCAGAATATATGAATATGACGTGAAAATGTGAATATGACGCGAATATGACAATATGACGCGAAAACTTTTTAGTTGAGCAGAACCCACCTTCATTAAATCTAAAAATAATTTTGCAAAGTCTGGAGATGCTTGAGTGATTTTAACATGAAGCAACCAAGCAAAAAGAGTAAACAGATCCCAAATATTGATGCTTTGCTCTCAACTTTTTTTCTTATTAAAGCTCCTATTCATCAAATTGAAAAAAAAAAAAAAAATGAAAACTTCAAATTCGAATTATTCAAAATGCTCCAAATCTCATTATTGAAAGCGCAAATATGAGTTAAGGACAGAATATCGAAGTCATAGTTTGAAATTATAAGGTGAAGTAAGTATATATCGGAATAACATATTTCTATATTAATCTACTCGTTCTCTAAACATAATTTTAGGATAACTAATGAAATAAATCGAGTTTTATAATGCAAAATGGTGTTCTCATTCAGAATCCAATTTTTTAATTTTATTTAGAATCCAGCTGTGGTTTCCAAATATATCAATTCATCACTTTAGCGCTGATAGAATATTAAGGCTGGTAAGTGCATTTATAACTAAATTTTCTTTTTTTTGATATCAGAAGAGAAGGTCTACTTATGTTGCTTTAATTTTCCAGTGTTATGGTTTTTGTCATAAGCTCAAGTTCTCAAATAAACATAGTCAAGTTGACATAAATGATACTATTGAATTTCATAAATAAAATTCGATTGCAGTTAACTTCATTTACTCAAAATTTTGATATTACTGCATTATGTTTCTTATACATGCAATTTTATTTTCTTTAAATTTTGCTCTGAAATCTCTGAAAGTAAAGTCAAAAAGAGAAAATGAGAATAAAATCCAGAAGTGTGCGAAACCTTTCAAAAAATAGCGAGTTTCATTCTCATAATAATAAAATTCAAGAAAACAAAATAATCCAACAAAAAAAGGTCGTGTTATTCAAAAGTCAGAGTAATCTTTTTTAAAAAAAGAGTGATGAATCAAATACTTGAAAGGATTGACATTTGAAAGAACTGTTTTGCTTTGGACATAACCAACCTTTCTATTGGATGTACAATTGACACATGTCGAACATATGCCAGATGAACCAAAATCTTAATGGTAATTGATATTAATGATACTGGAAGTTTTTCTTAGTTTAAAGAAATGACATGAAATTATATAGTTGATACTCTGAAATACCGTACTAACAAGCAGAATTAATTCCATAAAATTAAATGTTTTAGTTGCCCTATGATCAATTTCATTCAATATTTTTTGAGAAATCGATACGAAACCAATACATGTGATCTAAATGATTTCTTCCTGCACATTTTCATTATAGCAATGGAATCTCTTCAATGCGATAAAACATAGATTTTACGAAACTTCTTGTTTACATGTTTATTTAGTGTGTTAGTCTTTTTAATCTTTTTATGTCTTTTATTTTTTGCATCACAAGAAGTGATCCGTATCATCGGGGACATCTTCTGAAAATTGAACTCGATGTGAACTCAAAAGATCGTAGTGGAAGAGGGATCTTTGTTACCGTAGTGGTAAGAAAAGACAACAGAACAACTAACTCTGAAATGATATATATCATTCATTGCTGCAAGTTTAAAAAATTGATTAAATGTATCACTATTGACAATAGTCACATAACAGAACTAGCATTAATGAGATCATAAATGAAAATATGAAACGCCAAATTTACAATATTGATCAAAAATTAGTTGGAATGAAGCCATTGTTGAATTTATTCTCATGTATATATTTTGAGTAACTTTGGAATATAAATACGGATGAAAAGGAAGACAAGGTTATAAATATGAAGAATGAACGGTAGATATGATGTAAGAGTTTAGTACCTCGAACTATACAATTTACAAATTGACATGCTGATGGAAACAATGCATTGATTCGCAACACGGAAATATTGGAATTTATTTCAAGAAATCGGCAATTAATTTACTAATTCAAAATCGGCAAAATTAATTTGATAAATCATAAAATTGAATGTTGATGTAAATAAGTTGTTTTCTATGAAGTTTGAAATCAATAAATGAGAACAATCATGAAGTATGTAGAATGATGAAACGACTTAGTTCCCATCGATAATCAAGAATGAAATGTTTTTCTCGAAAGTTAATTTTCAAAATCTTGGAGAAGAGGAGATTCTTCCTGAAGAGTTTCCTTCACATATCTGGATTCTTCTTCATTTCATCAGCATTTGCATCTATTTTATGATTATAAATATCAATTAACGAACTGTTGAACTTGCTTAACAATCAAATCAGCGATCTGTTGATGGGCTTCCTCGATGGGATGAAATGCTCCAAAACTATTGCCTTGTAATCGAATTGAGTCTTGTATGCTTCTAAAGTTTGGAAATTTTTCAGTAGAACTGACTTCATTTAAACTTATTCTGTTTCTACTTAAATGCAGAAATTAATCCGATGCATTTATTTCCACATTTTATCAAATTTTAAATTACTTCTTGAGTTTTGCAAACATCCTTATTTAAATTGAAAGTAGCTTACGAGCTTACGACTTGTTTTGGATTAATTCAGTTTAAATTTAAGCTATGTTATGTTTCCTAGTTCAAACAAGCTGAAATAGAAATTATTTGTTAAATGAATCGATAACTGTCCAATGTGAAACTACCAATAAAATATAACAGTATGGGTTGTTAACCGCTTTGGGAAGAATATCAGCAAAATCACTGATGTTGTTGCTACAAGAAGATAGATAAATGACCGGTAATAGATTTAGTAGAAAGATTAAATAAACTTGCCTAATGAGTGACTTGGAAGAACAACAACCGCGTGATCGGAATAGTTCAGTGATTCCTTCAATCGCTGTCCAACCGTACTGCTTAGATTTCTTCGTTATCAGTTGATTAATTCGTTGTAAAATTTTTTTCTCGGCCAACATTAAATTTTCGGTGCTTATCTATGTGTAATTTAATAATGATTATGCAAATATTTTCAACGAATTGTTCTAAATTTTGGACGAAAAAATCCACCTAAGATTATCCAATTTTTCCCTCAAAAAAAAAAAAGTTCGAACAATAAGGTTTTTTATGCAAATATGTGAAAGCAAAGGAATCTTCATAATAACGAATCTGTGGAAGTTTCACGTGACTTACAAACTAAACAACTGCCTGTTACACTAATGGATATTTCTTCATACGCATTGTTGAGAAAATATATGCTTCGTATATTTCAAATCAAATAAAATTGTACTTGTCGCATGTCAGCGCAATTGGCGTCCACCACACCTCTTTCGTTGCGTGTGAGATCGAAATAATGTGGTATGACGACCTGGACATTGCAAATTAAAATTTTGCAGCTGTTATTAGCTGTAATATGACCACTTCCATCTTACAATAAAATAAAATCTGAATGCAATTAAAATAAGTAAATAAAGCACAATAAATAGAATTTACAAAATAAGATTTACTAGTTTTTAAAAAACAATAAATATCCTTAGCTTTCATGCTTAAAATCCTTTAAAAAAAAGACGCATCAAAAGAACCTGGTTAGGTTTCAATTTTTGAATGGCTTTGGCAACTCGATCTAGTTGATGCGATGTATAGAAAAAACGCATATCAATTGTAGAGAAGAGAGAAGCTGTTGGACCCCAAATTAGAGTGGAAAGGATTTCTGAATATCCGATGTCATTACCGCCAACTGACATCATCAATAAATCTGGACCAGTACCTCTGAAAGTTCTTTTTATTTTCCGCTTGCCGTATTACAAATACTCTATTCTAAGATAGAAGAAAGGAAACAGTAGATTTTTCAAACACAAAAAGAAAATTTATCAGAGGCTTAACTAATGAAACAGATGTTATACTAAATCAAGTTTTTATGAAACAAGTAGACAGTTAGGGATTCATTTCATGAGTAATGTACAAAACGGAAGCTTAAAAGTTTAAATGATTAAAAAATGTTAATACTCTGAACTTTCTGTCAGAATGATTCTGCGGAATTTTCGATATTCAGATATAAAAAAGAAAAATTTATTAAACCGTTAAGCATGGCTGAATGAAATGAAATAAATTCACTGCAATAATTATTTTGATTTTTTCAAATTTTAAAAAATATTTGAAAATAACAATAAGTATCGCTTTTAATAGATGCTAATTTCATTCAAACCTTATACGTGTGATCTGTTCCAGTACATTGATCTGTGATGTACTATTGAAGACAACTAGGATTCCATTGTCAACAGATGCTCCAGTACATGGCAAATAGGTGAAATGTACCGCACTCTGCTCGATGATCGCACTTGTCATTTGTTCGTACACTTTGTAAGCCCAGGATCGAGAACTTCGATGGCATCGATCTGCAATATGGAATGTTGATAACAATAAGATACTAAGTTGTTAACTAGAAATTCACTAATTATTTTAATTTCAAAACCCAAAAACATTAGAAGTACTTTAAAAGTAAGAAAAAAATTGAAGCAAAATTAACTTTGTTTTTAATTTTCATTTTCAATATTTAGCAGAATAGATTAAGTTTCTATCTGTCTAATTTCTCCTTGTATCATCCCTTTAGTTCAGTGCTAATGAAATGAGGGTAGCAGTAATCATCCCTCTTTCTCGTTATCATTTACGACTTTATCGTTTTGTGCTGTCGATGGCAGGAAAGGGTCAATGACTGATCGGGAATGCTTCTTTTCGAACTCAAATCTTTTTCCTTCATTCATGTTCTTTTTCTCTTTTCCATTTGCTCATACAATGACACTTCCTTCAAGCTATGTTTTTTGGTCTTTTTCTATGAAAATTAATTATTCTTAAATGTCGTGCGATGACTTATGGTTTATTTGAAAAAATATTTTGCATATTTTTGTTTTCAAAAAATATTTAATCCCTAAAAAACTAGAACGAATTTAAGTTTCTCTTCTAAAGTGAGGAATGATTAAGAAAATTTTGGCAAAATATGCCATAATTTTTCCATGACCCCAAGACTTCTTTATGTCGGTCCAATCCTTTGATGTTGCCGCAAATTATGATTCTTTTTATCAAGTAAGCATCATTTCATCCTGTCGGACATGGTCACTGAAGTCTTCCTGCAAACATTCTCAACCGTACCAAACAATAATTACATGTAGTCTGGGAGAAATTGAAATTTAAGCACTAACTTGGGATGTATCAAAAAGAATAGTTCAAAGGCGCCGCCGCTTAATCGTTTTTCTAAATACCATATTATTATTATTCAAGAGAAACAATAAGCTTCCGCACAAAACAAGATGTTATCCAGAGGGAATAGTGAGATGCTGGCAAATTCAGTTGTTAAAGAAAGCAAAGTTAGAAAGAAAACATTTAAGACAAAATTCATCATCTGCATATGCTTTTCCAGATATTGTTACAATTATTCAAAGAATAGAACCATTTTAATTTTGTAAGTATTAAATAAATTTAGAGAAATTGAGATGCGAATCTTTTTCTACTCACAATTCTTAAAATCTGCCTCTTGAGATTTCAGTTTTTTTTTTTCTTTTGAGTAATTTTGACCAAAATATTTTTGATATGATGCCAAAACTTTATTACCTGACTAAAATTTCTTGTTGCGATAAAGTTGCATTTGTATTAAAATATCAGCTGTACTCGGCCACGTTCCGCGTGACCGGTCCACTAGTCTATATGAATAAAAATGTCCGCTCACTTGCTTTTATCTGTCACAGGTGTGATAGGTGAAAAAAAAAGTAGATATATCTATATAAAAACACACTGACACAACAACAAAAGCCAAAACGAACATTCATACTTCTATTTATGTGAATTATTTGTCGACTATTATCTAGCGGTGAATCAATTATTCGCTAACCTCACTTTGTTTATCTGTTATTCGAAGCATTTTGGCGGGAAAAATGTTTATCCTTATGGCGTTTTGGCGGCAAACACGTTTATCCTTATGGATAGGTAAAAAAAAAGTAGATATATCTGCATAGGGACACGCGCCTATTCGAATGCAACGTTGTATCAAATTTTCAAATCAATCGGTGAAGAACTTGTAATGTTAAAAGCCACAACGAAGATTTGCATTTTTATTTATATAAATAAAAGATTTTGAAAATTTTAGAAAATGAGCTAACTCGAAAGCCATTTTGCCATTGTTTTGTCATGCGCATTGGCCGGAACATCCGGATTGCCTTCTCCAGAAGCAAATGAATCGCCAATTACTCCTATCCAGTAGTCTCGAATTGTAATGCGTGCTTTTCCATGGAGAATTTTATGATCCACAAGTCTTACTAATACCTTCACGATATAATTTGACTATAAAATGTCATTTTTTCAGATGAAAAGGGAAAAAATTTATAGTTATAGTATGAATGAAACAATAGGCAAACAAGCAAGAAATACTTTTGGATATTCAGTAATTGTTAGAGTGAAAACATTAAAAAAACAATATACAGGAACTTGTTTTGGAGCCAGCCAAGATGTTTGACACTCCTGTGTAATCCAGCAAAAGTGTTGCTGATTGTACTGATCGGAGACTGTCCATTCAAGACTTTGGACCGTTCTATTCTGCCATGTTCGCAACAAACTTGAACAAGCTGACAAATGTACCAAGCCGTAATGTTTCCGAAAATCGGCAGCCGAATTTGCAAAAACACTACCTCTCTCATTAGACTTTAGCTTCCCAGGTCTATTCCATTTAATTTCGATGAATTCTTCCAAAGACGAACTGGTCTAAAATATTTTGATTTGAGTAGCTATGGAGATTAGGCCTTATTAAGTGCGAATTCCAATTAAAAAAAAATCCATAATGAAGTTTTGAAATCCTTTTGAATGAAAAATTTTATGTCAATAGTCTTATGTTCAATTTTTCTCTAAGATTTCGTTGAGTGTAAAACAGACAAATAATCAGCTGAGTTCATCTTACAACTTTTCATATTGTGTGTAATGTTGTTATCTCTTTGTGAAGAAATTGAATTCAATTTTAAAAGAAATTATTTAGCACGCAGAAAAAATTGAGTAAGCATCAAAACGCCTGACTGATCACAGAAAGGTCATTTACCAGTTACTGTTATGAACAAAGCTCACAACTATCGTTATAAACAATGCAGAATTGATCAACACCATTTTATTTTATCATAATATTGATGAAATTTGGTAAGCGACATTTATTAATATATATCCGAGGGGAAATATAAGTATGGAATTTAGAATTTATAAAAAAATTTAATAAAACTAACAAAAATTAAAGATAAGAAACTAAATACAAAATTAAAAAATTAAAGACAAGAATAGCAACAAAGGTTTCGAAAGGAAATATGTCGAAATGAAATTTAATCAGTTTTTGAAATATCCTGGTTAGAGGCAGGCTTAATAGTTTAAAACAAAATATAGGAGAAAATAAAATCAAATAAAATAGTAAAGTGTTTTCAGCCAAAAAAAAAAGCTTTTTCAGCCAAAAAAAAAAGCAAAGTTGATTTTATATGGATTATTTATTTCGAATTTGAATATCTGCAAAAAATCGTGAAAAGCATAACTTACAAGGAAATGTAAACTTTCTGCAAATTGTTAACTAATAATAAAGAGCAAATTAAAAATCATACCGAATGATTGAAAATGTAGACAGCAAATTTTGGCCAATTATTGATGAGATGAAAAAAAAATACGAAAAGTGATGGCGCAAATGATGTCATCAGCGCATGCAGAACACAAATTTTTAGTGGTGACAAAAAAAATAATTTTCGAATTGCTGAAGAATATCTGGAACTCCGTATGTATGTAAACTTTCGGCTATCGCTTTATTTTTCGCAAATTTGATCTTGAGTATTTTCGTATCTTCTTAGATCCTTAGGTCATTCGCTTCGATCCAGTCTAAAACATTTTCAGGAAGTTATGTCTCTGGATTTCTAACCACCAGTGCCACAATTTACAAATTAGTGTTATCTCTTCGGGACGATCTCTTGGATAGCAAGCCTTAATGCAGGTTGACACATCGACACAGCACAACCCCTTTCATGCTCCTACGAGGTTTCACTCCTCTTGTCAAATATATTCACTCTGCTGCTTCACGATTTCTTCAGGATTTCTGAATCTGAAAAGTTGTCGGCAACATCAAAGAATTACCATAGCAAACCCTCCTCAAATCTTTTCTCTAAATTATCTCTTCATACACCTGTACCTCTTGAATTTAGTGCTCTCTGAGTCATCCTTTCATTCTTGGCCACTATTGAAAAGATATGTGCGTTTTATGGCATCACTTTTTTTCCCCTTATCTAACACATATTTTCACCACCATGCTAATATGTTTTGTTTCGAGTTAATGTGCCGATATGCAAACTGAGCATGAAAATTTGGTTATACCGTACCTTTTAAATTAGATATCTAAATTGAGAACTGAGATGTTTTTCAGGTTTCAGGAATTTGCGGCAGGAAGAGGCCTTCCAGACGCTCCAAATCAGTAATCTTTGAGATAGAGCAATAATGGTAGTTCATGCTCATAAAATTGCCTCTTTTTCCTGATACAGAGACCCATTCAACAAAACTGATTTAACTGAACCAGTACTATTGACAATATCAAAGGAACTGCCGCCGAGTTAGCTATGATTTTTTCAGGAAATTGGTTGGAGCATCTAATGAGAGTTGGTAAAAATAAAATGCCATTTCCTCTTCCTTTGCTCTTTCTCTTTCAGCAACTAATTATTCCAATCGAAAAACATCTGATCCTTATTCCTCATCCATTTTCCCAAAAAATAAAAGCGACTTGGAATTATCTTTTGGAGGAGGAAGTGGAAAATAACGTTGTAACAGAAGGATCACTATTTTTTCATCCTAAACAGGTTAAAATCAATCCTGTCACTTAAAGCTGTGTAAGTATAATCTACAAAATGGAAAGTTTAAATGAGGGGATCATTTATCAATTTGAACTTTCTGGGATGGAAAGACTTTCCATGTTAGCTTTTGTTTTCTGGAAATGTGGATGAGAAATAAGAATCAGATAATTTTCGGTTGGGATCATAATTATATTCTTTAAGTTCAAGATTTTTAGATACGATAGCTTAATTTCATTTGAATGAGTTTGTCTCAAACTTAGATAATTATAATTGAAACTTTTTAATCCCCGCCGCAATTATATCATTACATGGATTACTTCATTTAAAAAATTATCATATTTACTTGAGAATTAGTTTTTAAAAGAAAATAAACTGGCAGTTTCAATTGAGAATTTAAATTTTTTTCAATGTGAAAATGAGCATAATCAATGCTCGAATATAATATTGTTTTAAAAAAAAGCTAGAAACATTCAAATCAATTGCCTTCTTTTCGAATGGATGGCCGTTCATCCAGGAAAATTATACCTGATGATGATGCTTTACTCGGGAAAAATAATTTGATAGGTGGAAGAAATGTGGTGTTGAAAGTGAAAAGAGATGAAGAATTTGTGACCCATCGACGCTGAATCCATGGTTAAAATAAAGCATTTTCACGCTAGCTATTTCTTTTCCCACTTGGTATTGGATTAGTGATTCTTGGAATTTGGGCACATACAGCTAAATCAGAAAAATTCTTCAATTTGAAAAAGTTTGGTCCAGAAAACATTGTTCTCTTCTTAGAGCCAATTATTCCCACCTTTTTTACTGGTGTTATTATCATAATAATCAGTTTTTGCGAAGCTGTAGATCAGTTGTCTTCAATAATTCCTCATGTAATTACTTATTCGTATATAAAGTAAAGAATGGGAAGAGATTTTTAATCTTCTTCTTGTTGAAGTATTCTTGAAATCTGTGTTTCGTGAGGTGTTTGTAAAAGCGAAAAATATAAGAGGACAAGGAATTTGACGAAGATAATTTGACAATAATTCATTTCTCAAGAAGTTACCTATCACTGATTAATTTTATTTTTCTGTTGGAAATGAATACGTGATTCTACTTGGCAATAAACAACCAGTGAATCCTTTATTGTGGAATTGCCGAAAACAATGCTACCGAAACATACTATCGATTGATACTAACAACCTAAAACTTCACTGGCACCTAAAAAGCTATTACACCATGTAGGGGTTACATGATAATAACCTATCTTATGCTAATTACAATTGCTATATTCTATGGTTGGATATTATTAACTATGATAGAGATGACCATCGTGATGATCCAGACCTGAAACTGCTTGTCAATTGGATACAAATTAATGTCAAATGTTGTGTTGCTTTCTCGCTTCACGACTGGAATAATAATACCTGTTTTAGGTGCAGAACTCTTTCTGTGATTGTAATATAACAGTTGATTAAGAGAGTCGTGAATTGCATATATATGCAGAACGTTAGCATAACACAACAAATATGTTCATTTCTTCTTCGAGAACTTTGAATGAAAGTTCAGACAAAGCTTTTTCATAATTAACGAGACGAGAAGTCTCATCGTTCTAGTTCTCTCGATTTCAGCAATTACATCGTAACAGATTAAAAACATCTTCATTTCCCTTCAAGCTTTAAAATTTCAGCGGTGTGAGCGCGTTGAAAAATTACAAATCGTCATAAGTTGATGGTCTACCATTTTTTTTCTTGTTGCAGAGTAACCAGATCAACGACATCATCGCTTGCGAATGTGTTCTGCGGTTTGGATTCTCGCAAATCTCCGGTTGGAAGATCAAATGAGAAAGACCTGTATCCGTAGGATGATATTCATCAGAAGGATTGTACCGAAATAATCAAATGGTTTCAAATGAGCAATTCGCTGTACATTGCACCCACCTATCTTTATCTTCCGCAGAATCCAATTATTTTGTCTTTGTTCTGCATGCAATTACAAAATCAAATCTTCGAACAATGAGAGGACTGGTATAGCACTCCAAAAATTAAAAGCGTTCCTGTTCAATGGAATAGTTTATGTATGCTTCATAACTTTTATTGTTTTGTTATGAATTATGGTCCTTTTGTTATTTCGTTTCCTATTAAATTTAATTCAAATTTGATAAAAATTTTGAACATTGAAGCAGTAGAAAGCAAATGAATTGTTCCAAAATATTTGAATTAATTAAACTTCACAAATCAATTTGTATCGATTCCGTAACTTTTCAATCATTAAATAAAATTAAACCCACAAAACTCTAAGGCGCACTGGAATTTTAGGCTTCGAATCTAAGGCTTGGAATTTCAAGAATCCCCAATCTCTTTATCGATTTTCTGATCTTGATCTATAAGACATTTGCTTAAATTAATGAAACATACAAATTAAAAGAACACAAATTATCGGCATGCTAAGTAATTTCAATGCTATGTCTTGAATTGGACCATCTGCATTTGCTTCCATTATATTACTTTATCTCAATTAGTTGGTCAAGATTTCGAACTTCAACATCCGTCAAAATTACAATTATTTGATTCTTACTATGCTGCAGATTGCTTTTAAACTATGCAGACATCCTTATATACACAGCATTTTATTTTTGATTAAATCAATTGCATAAAAACTCGGCTTAATTTCTGATAACAATTGATAAATTCTTCCATATGAATGAGTCAGTTGCGCAGTCATTGGTTTATTATCGTTTGTTTCATAACAAAAAAATTAACAAGCATAAATTAAGATGAAAATTTTATACATCAGCACGTCACAGATATTGCAATGTTAACGAAATTGATAGGGATCACGAAAAAATATTGACGATAGAAAAAAAAAAAATTATAGCTTATCTTGGCCTTGATTTTTTACTCTCTTTCAAGATTATAATACTATTTGGCAGAGTTTTTGAAGCGTAGGAAGTTTTACTGCGAAAAAAAAAAGCAAATCCGTGATAATAAAGATTGCATATGAAAGTAATACCTTGGTCGGTAAAAAGCATTCATTTTTATCAATGCATCATAACGGCAATGAAGTAAGATAAGATAAGGAAACGAAAAAATTCAGTACTTTATGACGCTTTATGAGCCTAAAGGAATAAACTGCTTGGAAATAGGATTCCAAATCTATGTCTTAAAATATGCAAATTAAGCTTCTTTTCTTAAAGATTTCATGCAAAAACTTCAAAATTTTCGCTAAATTTCAAAGTCTTGCGATTTAAATATAATGAAAATTTACAAACGCAGATGATAAGACACTGTAAAATATAATAAACCTGGGGAAAATATTTTTGCGGAAGGAAATATAGCTTATTCGATCTAAATTATATCAGTTTCAGACAACGATCCAACAAAGCAAAAGTTGAGCTTCACTTCATTTATTCTATTACGTATAGCTGTCTTCGTGATTCAGACGAAAGCTAAATTTAGATAAAACGGCTTGATAAATTATGAAATTTTGTATAACTATCACTGGTACTGCTGCCTTGACACTGCGATAATGCCGAGAACTCTCAGACACATCCATACTCGTACCAAACAGTACCAATTTCCGAATTAAGAGAAATATCACTGTGATCAACATTCTCATAGATACTTCTTGCCTTCTCATTCCGTTCTGTCCTATCGCAAACGGCACTTCTTTTTTCATCTTCCGGACACGGCTCGGACTCGCTGTACTCTAGTTTGGGTGTTGATGTTGCTTTCGGCGAAAATTCGGTAATCTGTTTTGTGGGTGTCTGAAATTCCGAAAGCAAATACGTTATTTTAATCGCATATAGTCCGTCCCAATTTCATATCAGGAAATGATAACAAATCGTACAATTTACTTTTTTCAAATTTTCTGATAATCTTACCATAACTCGGCTTTTATATGGTGGCGGTGGTGGTTTATTGCTAACTGCTGGCTGTTTTATACAATTTTTTGATTGATATGTTGGAGGAGGTGGTCTATTCTGCGAGGATCGATCGATGGAAATTGATCGAGATGGAGGACGTGGTGGTAGGGAATGGATTGGGGAGGGTACATTTACGCCACGTTCAGAACCTAAAGAAAACAAATTTTGAAATTCATTCCAGTTTATCATTTTCAAGAGTCGTTAATATTGAAGTGTTTGGAAAGTGCAGAAATCATTACCATTCAAGCTAACGACATCAATGGATCGCTCATTGAGAGGAACAGTACGTCGTATTGATGAATATTCGGCACGAAACACATTTTTCGTGAAGGATCGAGAACAATGCATCGGATTGTTCTTGGAATCCAAATTTGCCTGTAATCCTGAAACAAAGATGTAATTTCATCACATGAAAGTTTTCTTTCTTTTTTCAAGTCAAATGTAAATAAATTTTACAATAAATCATTTATAGCAAAAGATAGATTACGTATAGTATTACAGATAAAGTCATTTGCAAAATAATATATGTTAAATATGCAATAATTTTACTTTCATTACCACTTTGTCGCAGTTCGGAATTCTTGCTGATAAGTGTTAGTTCATCAGATGAACTGCAAGGCTGATCATCTGGAATTGCACAGTATCCTAAATAAGGCATACTTTTTCATTCCTTGGAAAAAGAATCTTGAAGCAAGCTAATAAACCACTGGGATTTAAGGCATTTCCAGTAGCTAAAATTAAGACAAAAATAAATAAAGCAACAATTAATGCATGGTAGTCTAATGACAGGAAGTATATTATTAATTGCAAATGATCGGATAATGAGCCAGTAAGGTCTTACTAGATGCTAATTTGAAATAGCGCAGTAGTGAAAATTAGAATCAATTTCCATAAAAGCAATCTTCATTTTAAACAAATACTCAAACGATGTAGTGTGTGAGACACGGTGTTTTGGCTGAATGTGAAAAGGCAAGTGACTTAGACGTTTGTACCTTGCATACGATAAGTGCCTCAGGCATGAAAAAGTGAGTAAGCAAGTCATGCGCTTATAAATCATTTTATTTCTTATTTTTAAGGAAATTAAAGCATAAGTTTTTTCCGTACAAACATCGAATGTTGACTGTCGAACAAACAATTGAGGAAATAACAATACTTTTCTTTCTAGAATATCAATTCTTCCCTTACACTAATTAAGAAAAAGAAAAATTGCCAGTTTATTCTTTTTTTTTTTTTAAATTTCAATCTCTAAATCTTTTCACTAAGATTCAACCAATAAACTTTGAAATTTTTAAAATAGACTCGGCAATGCAACAGGAATCCAGTCGGAGACTTTCAAACTTATTCAGTGGTCAAATCCAATTCAGTGAGTTTGAACAAAATGCAAAAATACAGTGCTCAAATGTAAATGACCGGGATAAGAAGTATAAAATAAAATATTAGCATATGCTATGCAGTATAATAGTAATATCATGCAGTAATGTACGATTAATATTACTTCAATTTTTAGGTCACCCTGCATAACCTTTTTCCTGGCCCTTGATCTTCAACAATTAGTTCTTTCTCATTTAGATGATTAAAATATAGAATGTTGCTATGAGGGTTTAAGATAATTTCTCTCGTGTTGTTACAACAAATAAGACGAATAACAAATAACAAATAAGTGCAGGCCAACTTCTCATACATGCAGGGAAATGAATTCGAAAGTGCAAACAAAGCAAAAAAACCATTAAAAAATGATAATTAAGCAAGGAAATATGACGTGATATAATATTAAACTCCACATCATGCAGCAGGATTTATAACTGCAGAAAATTCAGAAATTCTTCACGTTTCATCTTTTTCGATTCTAAAAATATATCATCGCCATAGACTTCAAAATGAAATTTAAAGTAGAATCAAATAATTTAAACACAGATGTTAAACAATAAATATGCAAAGTGGATGCGCACTATACAAAAACGAGCAAGATGTCCGAGAACGCACTTTGAAATAAAAGACATATCAGTTTCAGATCTTGTCAGAGATATCATCCATCTTTTTAGAAAATCGGGGTACTAACTATGCAGAGAGAGAAATTTAGATATGATAAATTATCATAGTTAATTCGCATTGATTTGTAAAATTAACTCTATCATTATCTTTATAATAAAGAAAAAATCTGAAGTTTCTAACAAACATTATCATAAAAACTTCTAGGCCTATCTGACCTTGAAGCATGATCCCTGGATGAGGAATTAAAAGAAAGGACGATTTCGGGAATACTAATATGAGATTGAAAGGCTGCTGAATGATCTTTTATATGAGAACGCTCATCTAAGGGTGGACTTTCGTTTGCAGTTTTCTTGGAATTAAGATATAAAACATTATTGAAATTGCTGCTACAATTATCTCGAACAACTGATTTTATGCAGTGATTCTGATACTTCATCGTTAACAGACCATTTGCAGAAATTAGCGAATCCCGTTTCGCAGCTGTCATTGTCAACGATTCTGCTGTCGGATAAGCGGTACTTTCGCCGGCAGAATCACCATTCACAAACTTTTCGGCAGAAAATATATCATTGCTGCCGCAATCGTTCATCGACCATTTATATGGTCCAGGATTCTGTAATAAAAATCGATGAATTTAGGCCCAAACTAGTAAAAGCAGAGATAGGAATGAAACTAAGTTCGAAAATTTTAATAAATGCTTGTTGAAAACTTTCTTTTTTTTTAAGTTCTTGAAAATCCCGAGTTTCGTTTCTCTACATATCAGTTCGAAAATAACTTATTAAATAGGAAATAATAGATATCTATTCCACTTTTTGATTCTGCTGAGAAATATTCAAAGGAAAATTTATAAAAATTATTTAATTTCAAGGTTGTCCATGCAATAATAAAGGTAGTATCACTGTCGGCACTATCATCATTACATTATCGGATTAATATATACCTTGGAAGTGAGCGCTTTGGCGGTCCCTTCCACAAATGTCGGCTCCTCTTTGGTTGCTACTTTTTTATTTTCCAAAATATGACAATGTTCCATTGTTTTTCTTCCTAATCGTTCTTTGTGACTTCTCAACGATGACAATTTCTCCTGTAAGATAGATTTCCCCTACAAAAAAAAAAAACTACAAATTTTGTTTGAATTCTTATATAACAGATTGAAATTACGGGATTAACTGAAATTTCAGAAAGAGTGGGACATAGACTGGAAAAGAGAAATGAAATGAAAAGTATTAATTCATCATATTTAACTCTTTTCAACTGAATTTCAACTTAATTGACGTCATTTTTTGTAGTCTCAATCACATTATGTTTGAAATTTTAAAAAATACAAAAATTTTCAGTAGCACCTGAAAATCTTTTTGTGCATTATAATAGATTTCCTTATCGTTCAATGTTTGGGCAAGATCTTGATTTTGTGCCAAGAGATGATTAACCTGCCGATCCAGAATCTGATTTTCTTCGTCCAGCGTTTTGTTCAAATGTGTAAACAACTGAAAGTGGAAACAGTTAAAAAAAAAAAAGAGTTGGAAAACTAGAAAAGTTATCAGGTTAATAGCCTGTCTCAAAGCTATCTCCCTATGTCTTCAGGCTAATCTCATAACAATAAATTTGTTATTAATCATAAATTTCATCATTTCAAACAAAAGCACATAATTTTTATCATCTGAAAGGTCAAAATTGTAAGAATTTAAAATTAGGGAAGAAATTTAGTGTAAGCTATATTTGAACCTCAATTTTCTGAAGTAATTGTGTAATTTCTGAATTCCGAGCTTGTAATTTTCGCTTTAAATCATCGATTTCTGCTGTTAAATGTCCACTAATTGTACGTTGATTTCGCTCAGCCAATCGAAGTTTCCGTAACTCGTCCTGACTAAGTTCTGCATTGCATGTCAAGGAAATATTATCTTTCCTGCAAATTCGATTTTGAAGTGAGAAGTAAATCCAAATCTGATTTTAAGCAGAGAAATAAGCTAAATCTGGTTTTAAAAATTTCCAATTGACCTCAAAAACACCCACCGTATTTGTTCATAATTATTACGTAATGCTATCATGTCATTTCGCATAAGTCGTATCTCATGATCATGTCGTTCGCGTTCCTCTGCAAGTGCTAACTTCAATTCCTCCAATTGTCGTCGTTCGTTTAAAACTTCCTCGGTAGTTCCCTATAACGTTAAAAAAGGTAAATTAAGTTTTCCTATTATTCCCCGTCCTCCAAGCCTTCCTTGAATATATTGAAAAATTGCCGCATTGAGCACTAAGACTATATAAAACTTCTATATTTGATTGTTTCAGAAGTATACTTTATGATTCTTTAATTTGACATTTAATAATGTGTTATCATATTTTGCGCGATCATAATCAGCACTAAGCATATCATGCAATGTTTGAAGACGATCATGATCCATTAGCAGTGCATTATGCATTGATTGCAGCGACTCCTGAAAGATAAATTTATTTTCTACTTAGCACAATATCTAAAAGCAATGAAAAAGAGGAGTTTTTTAAAAATAGCTAAATGAGATGAATTCCAAAAAAAAAAAAAAAAAAAAAAAAAAAAAAAAAAAAAAAAAAAAAAAAAAAAAAAAAAAACAAAAGAAACACAAAAAGAATTGAACCATAAAAGCGGAGTAAAAAATCATAAATGCGAGTAAATTTATAAATTCAAAACTTACGAAGTCAGTTTTTGTGGCTAATTTTTCCTCCTCATAAATTTTAATCTGTTTTTGCATTTCCACATTATCTTGTCTCAATAGCTCTTCCTGCAGTGAATCAAATTTTGGCAGCTTTAAAATTCTTAGTAATTTTTGTCAATTTTATCGACATCCACCACAACCAGATTCGATATAGTGAAAACAAACCTGAAGCTGAAGATTTCGCACGGAAACTTGAAGCTTGGCAAGTTCAGTATGCAATTTACTGCGATTTGCCTAAAATTAACAAAAATAAGAAAAAAAGTTTTTTTCTAATTGCAACCATTTATCACACAAAAAAAAAAAGTCATGAAGAGAATGTTCTTATGGCAAAGATCTTTTAATCCCCAATACAAAACTCCCGACAAAACTTCAAAGTGGCTAGCAAATGTATAACAATCCATACAAGAAAAGAGATGGATAATTGAATAAAATCAAAATACAGTTCAAACCTAGGTGTTAATGAGTGTTAAATTAAGTATGTAAATGACTTTTCAGATTTATAATTAGGAAGCAAACAGCGATAAAAGTGATTAATGATTATATAATAATAATAGAGATGTGATAATGTTGTTGATAAGGATGACGAAATGTTGAATGCATAATAACTTGCCCGCTCAGAGATCCTCCTTTCTCTCATTTACATAAACTTCTTCACAGATCATTATTAATGATAGTAGTGATAACTAGCGTAAGTATGGTACAACCATCGCTATTAAAGTCATAATGTTTTATGAAGAATTGATGGAGAAGGGAAACCACTGCAAATGCATAATCATTATGGTCATTAATTTACGCAACTTGTAGATAGATTCACTGTTATTGCTTTCTTGAAAACTCTGGTAAAGCTTAATTAGACCATTATGTATCTAATTTATTAATTTAAAATTCATGTGTATATGTGACTATTCCCTTCCTATTTACATTTCTTAACTATTCTTCTGCTTACTTTAGTTTTGATGAAATATAAATTGTTGTTTAGAAAAAACAGTAGCTATGAACAAATTGCAATGTCTTCCCAAATATTTAAAATTGAAGATGTACATAATTATGTTGAAAAAAAAGGAACAAAATGGGGTGATGCGATATTCTAAACAAAGCTACATGAATAAAACTATAAATTAGCAACGAAGAGTTGCAAACTTCAGGACATTAGACGCCATCTACCATTACACAAATGACCGCAATGATTTTGAATTTAAATTACAACTTGCAAATTGCAATTCTAAGTTGCAAATCATAAGCCAGAAATCTATGCTATAGATGAAATATACGAATATCTTACGGAATTTTGCTGCAATTCTTCCAATTCCCTTTTCAATGATGTCACTTCACTACATTTCGATGAATTTTCCTGCTGCATTTCACGAATTCGTTCTTGCAAAAGAAATACCTGCAATTGCAAAATTTTATTTCCTTTTCTGCTGATGAATTTATGACTTTTCTAAATAACACAAGCCTCATTATTACAATTCATAATGTATACCTGCTCTTTGATATTTCTATTTTCTGTAGTCAACTGGCGTGAACGATCATCACTTTCGTTTAGATCGCTTTCCGATCGCCTAAAAGTTTATTTAGTGATAAACATTGTAATTACTTAATGATAATCGCTGCAAACAATTAGACAATTATATCATTACAATCGTTCCATTTTAAAAAAAAAATTAAAGTGTCGTAACTCAAAAAAAGTGTAACTCTGAAAGATTTTCCTAAAGTGAGAGACAAAGTCATCTATTTAATGGTTGAAAAACATGATACTGTAATTTTCACCTGTTTTCCAATTGTTATACCAGAAAGTTGTTGCTTAAAGGGAAATTGCTACTCAGAAAGTTACTACTTAAAGGGCTTGTCAAATTGAATAATAGGCAGTGGAAAAAGTGATTAAGGCCGCAAATCGCATAAGGGATAGGAATCGAGTCAGATAACTATCTGTCAATGAGGATAGAAAAAAACGGATCAGAATTTATTCAATCTGGACTATTCGAATGTAATCATTGTAACAAAAAAAATGAAATTGATTGATACAGGAAGTATAGTGCAGAACACTTGCTGATGAGTGCTGGAGATGATTTACTGATTACGGTGGTTTTGTGCAGAAGGTCAAAATTTGTGGACAGAATAATCTGTGGTGATGTTTGAAGGACAAAGCTCGAAAGTAATGGATGCAAAGCACAAATTTCATCACTAAATAACTACCAATTATCAACAGGCAGGGTTTCTTCAGTGATTGCAACAGTGAATATTATTTAGGATAGATTCGTACATAGAAAGTAATCCCGGATGATATATTCATATGCGCGGGATTATAATCTTGTCAGATCATCAAGAGACGAAAATCTTTATTTTTTTATGGATAGTTGATATGAGAGAAATTAATATAAATTGATGTAAAAAGGAAATTCAACGGAATTAATAATTTTTGTTCGAAAAGCTAAACTTAGCCATGTTAATGATATGATTCTTGGTTAAGATTTATGAAAAATAACAACCTTGAGAAATGACAAAAAAGTAAGCGAAAGGGTATTGATCATATGCATCGAAGAATGAACAGCATGTTTGTATATTCAGTTGAAAAAGGAAGATTTGAGGAGATCGAAAGTATATATGAAATCATTTATAATGAAAAAGAAATTTTAATAGAAAAGATAAATTCAAGTAATAGAATCTGAGAAGAGTATTGCTTGTTGACCAGTCATGGAGATGTTGATAAAAAGATGGACAGAATTAAATGAGTAGTGGGGGAATTATCATTTCGCTGATAACTTTTGCTATTTGCTTTCATCATCTTGCATAGGTCATCAAGTAGCTTATCATTAGTCACTTGGAGATGCTAATTAGAAGAGATGCAGAATCAATTAACGAAGAATTTCGATTGAAATATAAATGGCTATGCAATAAGACTTCCTTAAGTTAATAATAAGAATAAACTACGATGGATATACTATTCATTGACTGCATGAGAAAATGTAAACAATACTACTACACAGTGGTCAGAAGACTGTGTGCAGACAGTGTTTACCGCAAATTCTTGTAAGGGCAATAGAATGGTTCTAGGAATGATATTTGATTTTAGTATAAATTTTAAAATTTATATTCGTCCTTATTCATTTTCTAGCATATTTCGTTTAAATAAAACAAATATGAATTTCTTAAACTTAATTTATAATTTAAAACAGAAAATATTATTCCTTTAAGAAGGGAACGATTTCTAAATTAAAATTGAAGTAATTAAATTTTCTCAAATAAGTAACTAACTATGTGGAGTATAAACACAAAAATTTTTTGAGCATTAGATATGAACTAAAAGAATCGAAAATTGTATATATATATAATGATTTTTAATATCTTAAACGTAACTTTTGATGCTAACAAAACTCAGTAAAAGTGTCAAGGAAGTTTGAAATAGAGGCCATAGATGGGAGATTTTGCAAAAAAATGGAAATATAATTAACCTTAACTGCTTTAAACTTATTGATGAATCATTTACTAAATAAATATTTGCACTAAAAAAACTGAGGGATTTATCAAGAAAATAAATCTTACTAGGAAAATTACCGAGAAATTTATAATTCAATAAGAAAATGAAGTTAACTAGCACCTACTTCAGTCTGAAAAAGATTGTGAATGCCTTAAGTAAACGATGAAACTTAAATTCTAAGAAAAAGTTCGCAAAGAGTTTGGACAAGAAATATCTTGAATGTGAATAAAAATTTAGTTAAGTTCGATAATAATTATTGAATTTCGAAGAAAAGGCTTCAATAAACCTCAATCGCTCGATATCCTCTTTAAGATCATTTAACTCAGCAATTTGTGCATGTTGCTGCAGTCTTAAAGCATCAGCTTCTCGTCTTGCAGCTGTGAGTGCTTTCATAATGACATCGTCGATGATTTCAAAAATCTTTTGATCATCATCATTATCACCATCATCATCAATGGATTGCATCATTTGAATCTCACATTTACCACCGTTCAACTGAATCGATACACAAATGGAACGCAGTCGTGATATCAGATCACTACATCGAGATTTCGCAGCTACTAGATCCTCTCGCAACCGATCCATCTTTTTGAGTTCCAATTCAAGCTATAAGTGAACTGATTTGATAACATTCTTATGGAATACTTTGAAATGAGACAGAATTACACTGGACAATTTCAAAAATATCAGATTTTCTTCCAATATTATGAAGCATAAATTCGAAATTTCAAATTAAATTTAGATATTTATTTTGGCGGAGTTTAACAAGTCTTGAAGTAGAATTAAATTTTCGGAACCCAAAGTTTCAAGGTTAATTTAGACTTCTAATGACTTTTATACAGTATTTTAAAATTCTAAAATGTGGCAATAATGACCATTTTATTGGATCATGCACAAAGAATTAAGAAGAAAGACTATTGGAAAAATCGATTTAACGATCTTCAGTTAATTAACTAGTACCTCGAAATTTTAGTTTTCAATTTAGGAAAAAAAATTATTTGGAGAGGACCACTAAAGAACTTAAAACTATCAAATAATTGTTGCAAAAGAGCACCTGCTGATTAAGCTGTCGATTTTCACTTTCCAATTCGTTCACGCGACTTCGGCTTTCCATTACCGTTCTTTCACAGACTTCTAGCTTTTTTTGAATATTTTCCATATTTATCACTTGTAGCCTATTCTCTTCGATGCGCTCTTCAAGTTGTTCATTGATCGCCTGGATTCATAACAATTTTATAAAATCGAGTTCAATCCAAAAGAAATGCGACGAAGAATAAATTTAATGTGTGGAGACAAAGAGTTTCTAGTTTTGATTACATGAATAATTAAATAGGGAACCGATGCAAAAAAAGCAACGTTAAACTGAAATAACATTTAAATCAGCTCTTAGAACCAAAACAGATTGGTTCTATAAATAACTTCATTACTGTTGATTTTAAAAATTCAAAACTTCAGAAAATTCATCATTAATATTCCTGTATTTAGGACCACTGATATTATTTTAGCAGCACTGTTACCCACTTCATTATAAATAGCAAATACTAATTATAGATCTAAAATGAAGATCACTGTTAACAATATCAAGAAATAAATATTGAAAATCGATAGTTCGATAGTTCAACAGACGAACTTTTTGGGTGTTTCGTTCATTCTCATATAATGTCTTTTGCTTTTCCAAATTGCATGCAGTTTGTTCTGCTTGTTGCAATTTATTCTTCAGCTCCTCTATATCACTTGTTGATATTTCGACTGTTTTTCGAAGCTCTTCGTCTGTTTGAACTTTCGCCTCTCGCAAGCAATTAATTACCCCCTCTTTAGCCTTCAAAGTTTCTTGCAACTCCGAAACCTATAAAATCCTTCCTGAAATACTAACCTGAAACGTGATATGCTAATGGAACCAAAACCTCTACTAAAACATTTATTCCTGATAAGAATTTGATGAGCAAGGAAAGATGTTACATAAACTCTTATTATATTTTTGGATCCAAAAATTTATAAAATTCATTAATTCCGTTTAAGGAATTATGGCATTATTGAGGAGCTAACCTTTTTAGAAAGTTCATTTTTCAGCTCATATTGAAAATCCTTTTGAAAGTCGGAAAATTTCTTTCTTGCTTCCTGCAAATTTTGTTGCGCTAAATCCCGTTCTATTGCCAATGTATTGCATAAATCGCAAGCCTGAAAATTTCTTGCAAAATAAGATGCAATTAAAGCATTTCAAAAAATAGCCAATTCTATATTTATGACTCCTTCCACAGAATGAAATAGCATGAAATCATCATTTGTACACATTTAAAATTGACAGTTATATATAGTGTAGTATTATTACAAAAATGATTCGTTGCATAACAACCTTAATTTTTACTTTCTGCTATATGTCTGCAAACGATACTAATGTAAGTTTCGTAAAATCCATAAGTCTCTTGAAACGCTTAATGCAAGTGATTCAGTCTGATAAAACTTCTTCATCCGTTCATTATTCTGCCCATCAATAATTTAATAAATAATAATAGCGAGAAAAATACCTTCTGGTACTGTGAAGTAACTTGTGACAAAGTTATTTGAAGTTCCTGAACTTGTTGACCTAACACTTCGCATTCCTCCTTCTTTTCCGATAGTTCTATCTCAATTCGCAACAATTTCGCGTGAATTTCATGGGATTCTTCGAACATACTAAATATAAAGGTTTTGAAAATATTTCATGTGGAACTAATGAAGAGATTTCCGGTCCTTAGTTTCTCATTTAACAAAAAACCCACAACTATCATTTACGGAATTTCATTCAAATGAAATTCAACGAGATTATCCTCATATTTTCAACATATGGATAAACGATGCAAGTTCTACAGTCCTATCAAGCATCCAGCAATTTCTGTCTTTGATTTTTCGTGTTGAAATCTTGTATTACAAAAGCTTCGATACGAAAATTCGAACATATAAATTTAAATAAAATAACTTAATTGAAATCATCAGTGGGAAAATCTCTTAATTGAAATTTCAACTATAGAAAATTGAAAATTCTTACTTAGGACTCTCAAGTTTTGTTCTCAGTTTCCTATTTTCTAATTCCAATTCCAGTATTCGTTTTTTGTCATCATCAGCTATTTGACTACCCAACGATCCGAAATCCTCTCGCAAACTGTGCTGATCTTCACTAATACATTTTATTTTTCGTTCCAAGGCTAGATTCTTTTGCTGTTCATTGTTCAACTCCCTTTCTAGACGACCATTCTCCACTAACAAATGCTCTATTTTTTCACGATCCTGAAATAAATGAAAGGTGAGAAATTGTAAACAATTTTCGGAATTCAGGGATTCATGTATAAATTCAAAAAATTTCATAGTTCAAGTATATTTCATCTTAAAAAGATACTCTTGTAGGCATAGTTTTATAATGGTAAGAATATCACATCATTTCAGTTCTTTCTTTGCAAATAACCTTAGTGATGTCGACAAGATACTGCTTTATTTGGTCTTTATAATCAGCCAATTTCCTTTCCATATCTATGTGATTTGAGATTTTCCGTTGACATTGGTCAAGTTGATCTTCCAGTATCGAGCAGGATTCCTGCATTAGCTCATTCTCTTCCTTTAACTGCTGGAAAAAAATATCGATTCAATGTAATATGAATAAAATTTGAATGAAAAAATTAAATGATCAAAAATTTAAAAAGTGATGATCATATCAAAACCTTACAAAGAAGAGAATAATTCAAGCTTTCCAATTCGAATTTATTTAAAAATTTTTAAAGTCGAAGAAGGGGAACACAAAATATTAGAAATTAGGCTGATTTGACTTTAAAAAAAATTAAATATTAGAAATCGAATCATTTGGAAGAAAATTTTTGAAACTTAATGAAGATTTTCATTTCAATAGGAAAGAGAAGCGTACCGTCACTCGAGATTTGAAAAAATCCAATTCTGATAATTTTTCTTTCAATTTCCCATTATCAGCTTCTAGCTTGTCATAATTTGCCAACTGAAAACCATAAGCTAAAGTATTATTGAAATGAAAAAGATTTTCCCGCTTTTAATAAGGCAGAACACGCATTTACTCCAAATGAACATGCACTTAGAGATCTAATTAATTAATGTATGCAATAAGGTTTTGTATTTAAAATTATATACTGACTTCTTGATTAGAGTAAACTCAACCGAAAATTTACACAACTTAGAGCAGATTTTGCAGAAAATTGGATGATAGAGGAATTAAGAAAGGAAGGGCAACGTAAGAGATTTAGAAATAGCCGGAACAGAATTAAATGAATAATTACAACACATTTTAAAATTACACCCCATAGCAGCTGACCTTGTGCTGTAGACATTCAAGTTCATCACGATAATCCTTCGCTGCACGAGCATCTTTAACGAGCTCCAGTCGTTCCTGATGCATCTTCAGAATATCCACTTCACGTACTTCTGCTTCATCCTTTAGCTCTGCGATCATCTCGTCCCGTTCCTCTCTGCAAATCACAAATCATAACTATCACTATATTATCAATTAATCCTTTTATCTATCTATATATATATATTATTTCTCACATAAAAAGAGCAGTCAAGAGTGATAGTCCATACATGTGAAGATACAGTTTACAAATGGAATGAACACTTGGATTATTGATTGCCGGAACAGTGATTCCTCGCTTATGTTACAAGCAGTTATTAGAGAATATCCAAATAAATTGGTCACTGAGTTATTCTTATGCTACGAGCGATTGTTTCCGCAATTTCGCTTGCAGAATCAATGAAAGCCTCTCGTGAAACTGTATGATTTCGAAATGAGTTGATGGATAGTAGATACTATGCAAGTAGAAAAACAATAGTCTTAAATGCATCCATACAGATAGTAATAAAAGGCACGTTATGCATGGATGGAAGAGATAGCTGAGAATTCTGTTGAATTTAAAAAATCATTTCTCCTTAATCCATTATTAGATTCTTTTTTTCTAAAATATTATGCTATAAATGATTGAATTTTTATTCACTCTAAACCAATGAGACAAATGATACAATTAACAGTTCTCATTAGTCCAGTGAATAGTACAATTGATTGCTTAGTTTTTCTTCCGAAATTTTTGCTTTAACTTATTCGATTGCCCAACTATTTTTGTTACATTTTGCTAGCAATTCATTTATTGGCATTCGCAATGAAATATATTAAAGAGAAAGTTGAAACCAAATTATGGAATGAGGAATTTGATGAAAATTTTTACATTTGTAAATTTACCAAAAATTTCATTTTTGGCATGTGGAAAAATTTTTGATTCCATTTTCCAACAAATTTTTTTTTTTTAGATTTATGTTTAAAAAAATAAGCAACGCACAGGAATATACTATTGATGCATAGGATGTATGTAGTATAAAATACCTAAACTTAATCAATCTGAGAGTTCGATTCAAATCTTTCAAAATTCAATTTCATTCCAGAGTAAGGAAATATATTAAGTAGTTTTTTTGAAGAAGAAGATATCACGTAGGAAATTTTTGTTCAGCAGATAAATCTTACAAAGCATATTCATATTTAAGGAACTCTTAAGGGACTGTATATCAATACTTCTGAAATGTTTGGAATAATTTCTGAATTGTCTGCTCTGGCATAAATTTTTTTTGAAAGTAAACGCAGCTTACATCACATTTCTTAGCTTTCGAAGTTCGGCTTTCGCGGATGCAAGTTCAACACTGGTATGCCTTTCTGTTGTACTGGGTGATGAAATAGGATCTTCTGAAATTTGCGTCGTATTTACCAACAATTTGAAAAGCTTTTCAACAGAGTTCAAAAATGAAACAGAAAATGGATTTATGATAGAATCTATATATCTAAGCATAGGAAATATCACGCACCACATCTGATCTCAGACATCTTTGTAGTTCTTATCACTTCACTGGAGACTGATGAGGAGCCAGTAGTTGTACTGTTTTCATCGCTTTCCTACGACAGAATTAATGCTTTGGGATGAAACAGAAGATAAATGGTAACTTTCATAGATGAAAGAAATTGAAAAACAATTTATTGCATATTCCAGTAGAAAGCCTTATTCGAATGAGATGTTCACAGAAACAGTACATAATAGAGTAAATACGTTATTTTTGCTGCATTTCGTATTTTTATATTTTCTATTCTGAATTATACTTTTTGATTGTTCTAAATTAGAAATAAGAAGAAAATGCTTATTTTTAATTAAACCTAAGAAAAAAACTAACTCGTTCACTGGATATTTCATACAATCGGTTGGCGTACCTATCACGTTCTTTCATTATACTCTCCAAATGAGCCAATATTGTTGCTTTTTGATCGTCCTCTGAAATCAGCTCTAAGGCCTGCAGGTTAAGTATACAATCACGTTCTTCCGCTACCTGAAATATCATTTCGATGTTGGCTATATTAAAATAAGATCACAAAATTAAAGAATGGTGCATGTATATGGGATATAAATCAAGAATTCACAGGATCAGGAATTCAGGGAGAATTCAGACTGAAGATATGTATTTACTGGTCTTGAAAGCAATTCTTGCCAGATTATTTACAATTTCAATGTCAGATAGTTACTAAAGAGCTTCACAATCTTTCTATTAAGAAGACTGATTGTTCAATAATTTGTCATCTGCATTTAAATATTTTTTGAAATTTTTAAACTAATTGCAAAGCTATCTTTTTCCAAAACCAAAATTCAAAATTTTTGCGATGTTCAGTGTCTTACGGAAGATAAAAATGGTGAACTTCTTGAATGATGCATCACTCAAAAACTTTTGCTTTTTTTTTCAGTTGAAGGAAAACAGAAATAAAATTAATCACTTTGTGAGATATTTCCGAACAAAAGATCAAATTTGATCGTCTACAATGTTGCATTCTTTTTGGATTGTTTGCAAAAAAACTGAGGTGTCATATTGTAAGAGAAAAAATTAATCAAAAATCGCCTTGAAAATTTCGAAATTTAGGTTCATGTTTATTAAAATAAAATGAATAATAAGAAATACATAATGAATGCGCCTCACTGATCTTCTTGAATTATATTACCCAAGCCAGACCAACACATTATCAAAAATGTGCAAAATAAGACAAGTGACTTTTTTCTACAAACCAAAAATTCTTTCCTTACGAAGTTATAAATTAAATTAGGTAGACAAATTAATGAAATTTGCATTTCCGGCTTTGAATGCAGAGTGATCTCGTATGCAATTGATTTATTTGACAGACAAATTTTTGGATGCCAGAAAAGTGTCAGCCTCAGTTGATATTACCAATGTAATTTGACTTCCATGAATTGCATTAAGTTTATGAAAGCATTTTTTCTCTTTTTTTTTTTTTTTTTTGTTTTAATAAGAGCTATACTCTTGTGCTGACAAATTAAGAAATAAGACCATTTAATAAGATAATTCGATAATTTCTTAAGGAGCTGATCTACTTTTTTATTGTGATATTTACAGTAATTGGCAGAATTGAGCAGAAATTTGATAACCTTTTTAATTTGATTTAGGAGTGCCGTTTGCAGTTCCTCTTCCATACGCTTGATACGTTCAATGAATTTACCACGTTGTTCACCCTGCACTGCACATCCCAGCAATAACAACAACACATTGCTTACATCCGCTTCGCAATCATCTGCAACACTTTTTACAGTAATTTTTACAATAATTCTATTCATTTATTATATCGATTCCTTATTGTTCATCGAAAGAATAGAAATCTACTTTGAATACAACTCCGTATTGAATGCATGGGTTATCACAACGCTTTTGATTTTTATGATTCTCGTTAAAATTTCTATTGATATGATATCTCTATTGATGTGTTTATATTGCGCACATTGTGAGAATGATTGAAAGATATGCAGAAATGGATTTAAATTCTGACTAAACTAAAATGTAGGAAATATTAATTACATTCACAAAACTCCAACGAAATTGAGCATTCTCGGTAGAAGTCGCGAAATCGATGTTTTCGTAATCGGATTTAATTTCTACCGTCTTCAGAAAAAGAAACTAAATTGAATAAAATAAAAAATTAAACGAATTAATTGAAGAAAAGAAGGATTTGTTTTCCAATATTACACACTAAATTTATTATGTGTCTATTCGATAATACTATGTAATTATTTCTACAGATGTTATGCCCCATAAATGCCAAAAAATGTGTTCGCATAAAAATCTCGTTGATAGTACATAGATTGTACTGGAAAGAGAACACTTGAATAGTGATGAAAAACTGGTTAAAGAAGAATTACAAAATGTTGATCTCACCCTCCCTGCAGAAAATTCATTTTTTCGAAGAAGAAGGAATCGAGAGATAGGGAAATCAGTCAGCTGTAAAAAATTGGATCATTGCGAATACAAATTTGGATCGACAAGTTTTGGAAACTACGAAATTGATTCATTTTAGCATAGCAAATGAAGAAGCAGGTAAAGATGCTTGGATTCTTATGCACCTGTCGACAGGTATAGAGGCCAAATTAGTGGTCACATCAACAGTTGTGAATAGTTATTTGATTGTATTTATTATTACTTTTGGCTCATAAACCTTTTAGAAGAGAAATTCCATCTATTATTAAAATGAAAATAAATTAGTTCCAGTAAAATAAATGCAAAAAAAAAATGCAGAATATGTCCACCAGTCTCTGGGAAACATTGGAAAAATTTGATTCTTCTTTGAACATAATAATTTAGAAAAATGTGCTAAGTTGCAAAAACATATCTCTGGTAGGAATTAAACTTACAACTTTGCTATAATTAATTAAATCGCACAAATCACCCTAATAATTTAATTGTTAAAATTTTATTGTACGAATATCCTAAATAGAAATTCTTCCAATAATAATCTCGTCTTTCTCCAACTACTAAACTGATAAACTCCTTGAATCCTTTCAGGAAATCAGTTTATATTGATGTAACTTGGAAAAGAAATAGTCCAACAACTCTCGTCAGGATAAAATAAGAGAAAAAGAAATGCTTTTATTTTCCAATTTAGTTGTGATCCACTCAAAAAATCAATCAGAAAATTACTTCTTTTCATTTCCAATTATTAAACATTAAGAATTGAAGATCAACACTTCTATGGTGTCGTTTTTGGATTAGTTAGCCCTAATGCATATCTTCAAACTTTGTTCTCCCTCATCTAAAACTTAAAAATCCATTGCATAGAAATTTTGCCGAAATTTCAATTCAAAGTCGCTTGCATGTCAGAAATGACGGAAATAATTCTTTCGTATACTAATTATATCAGCTTTGTTTCAGCACTACCCATGCATTCTGAATATAAATTATGTCACTAAGAACTTATATTAACTATTCAATCATTGCTTATTTTTTTGGGTCTTCTCTTTGTTGGAAATATTCACAGCATTATTGGGAGGATAAACAATGTTAAGGGTCAGGTTAGTTTGGAAAAGTTTTTTTCCGACTGGCATGATAACGGAGGAGTATGATTTGTCGGAACAGCCAGAAATATAAGGCAAACAATCAATAATTTTCCCTATACTTTTTCATATCGCAGTAAGAATAGTGATATGATAAGGGATGGATCAGATCGTTAATTTGAATAATACTATCATGCACTGGCATGACACAGCATTGTTTACTATTCTTTAATATATTATATCTATGTATGATGGATGGAATGCAATTGAAGCAAGAAGCAAGATTACTTATCAAAGGTTCCAACTAATGACTGATCTATCGGAATG
Source organism: Onchocerca lupi (assembly GCA_028564675.1). Taxonomy (NCBI): domain Eukaryota; kingdom Metazoa; phylum Nematoda; class Chromadorea; order Rhabditida; family Onchocercidae; genus Onchocerca; species Onchocerca lupi. Next base: position 100,414 of record JAOVVO010000054.1, read on the forward strand.
CTCTATCCTTCATTTCAGTTATATCCACGGAAATGAGCACATGATGTACTGAAGCGTAAAATTGAAAGTTAATAACTATATCACCTCTATCAAAGATAACAACCCACACTTTCACTTTGTTGAGTCTTAAGTGAAATAGAAGATCGTTGCTTAGGAAATATTTCATTTCTACCATTATTAACCGATAATCTATGAAAATTTGCTACTTTCTTTTTCAGAATGATATGACGGACAACAAAATCACTGAACTTAAATTTTTATGAATGTACGAGAAATTTAAACTGAATACTCATTTAGCATCAAACAACGACTGCAACTATCATAATTAATGAGTGAGGACTCTTTTAGCGTATTTATAAATAACAATGAAATGGTTTTAATATTTGGAAGTTTGCAGAGAACTGACTGATCAATGCTTCCACGAACTTTGACAACTATAATATATGCTACGAATTCAAATCGAACGGAGTATGAAGATATGAGCATTATTGAATTAAAATGACCATAATGAAGTGGGAAGGGAAAATCGGGAGGAGGTGGAGAGCAGCATCTCACTCTAATAAAAGCAGTAACTGAATGCATGATTTAAATGTGACACATTGATATGATATGATTACAGGACATCAGTCACAGCGATAGCAATACTGGATTTCATCATTATATATCAATACCGGACAACAAAGTCCCCTACTCTCCATATTTCGCATCTCATTACGACTGCAAAATTCCTATATTTCTTCAATTCTGCTGGTCGATCTTCATAACTCTGTAACTTCTTAAAAGGTCATTTATGTATTTGCAAAAATGAACTTTACAAGTGAAAATGAAATTACTGTTATCATAAAAATTCAAAAAGTACAAGCTTCAGAGAAAAAAGTAGTTTTCGGCAAATATGATATTGAACTGTCTTATTTTTGCAGATAACTAGTTTAACGCGATATGAAACAGACCGATAGTCGTCAACGGAAACAAAGAAGAAAGTTTTAACTCTTATTTGTGGAAAAAAAAACAGAAAATAAAGCAGCAAAAAAGATAAGGGAACATATGTGAGAAGCCTTTATCAGAAAAAAATAACATAGTGGATGAAATGATGAATAAAGGAGAAGAGAACGATGATAATCGAGACTTCTATGATAGGGAAATGGATGAATTTTGTTTATCAAAAGGGGACAAATTTGTTGTTCTTACATCGGCCTAGAGAAATGTGCTCTTTCAATATTCTCGAGAATGGATGAGATATATTCGCGTATTGCATTAACATACGATATTTATGAATGAAAAGGAGAATGAAAGAATGCGGCAAAAGGACAAGAAGATGAACGAAATGTGTATAAATTCCTAAACAAATTTGCGATTCTTATTGTTTATATCTGTCGGCCAAATAAGTTCATAAACTTCAGAAATATTAAAATACGATTGATTGTTATACAAAGTGACGATATGATGTATGTTATGTATCAATTCGACCAAAATATATTACTATCTGAAAGAACGATGAAATCAAACTTTGAAATTGAGGAACAGACAAACACGCACTGATAAATAATTTTAGCGAGCAAACATGCAAAAGAAGCACAAAAATTAGCGATATTTCTGCAGATGCTTGTTTGCAGCCACACAGATGAACGAGAAACAACAAAATTGATTATTAGAAAGAAAAATTACGTTAAGTTAAAGCAATAAACGCAGATTAGTAAAATGAATTGAAGAAATGCTGGGTTTTTGAGATTTCGGCCTAAAAAATAAGTAAGAAAATGCATATTATTATTTTTCATCCGAAGGAAATGAAATCTGATAAGGAGTTGGTACAAGAAATGACCTTAAAGAAGTAACTAGATCCAAGCAAACAAGGATTTCGGCAAGAGGTGAACCATAAGAGCTGACCGATGATCGATTCCATTTTCTTCTTTGTAAATGTCAGCCAAGCAATAGGTGGGAGGAAGGATTGGAGCTTTGTGCGATCGACCTTTTCAGTTCGATGGGGTCACGACCATGCTGCCTTTCTTCCACTTCTTTAATGCCCGAAGATGCCACGCATCGATGAGAAGCTATGGGTAAGCAGATTTCGCTTGCCTCTGACAAGGCTCGTGAATTCAGCAAAACACAATTGCCTAGCGAAATGAACGAAGAATTGAAGACTTAAATAGCTTCTATTTGAACTGTTTATTTCTGAAAAATTGGTATGTTCCTCTGTTATTGTGAACAAGTCCTTCACTTGGTTTGAAAGGAATTCATTGATTCTTTTCGAAGAGAAGCCTTCACGGTTGCTTCTGCTTGAAAGTTAAGGGTGCAACGCAAGAATTTTGCATTTTCAAAATTTACCTGAGAAACGAGGTAAACTTAATTACATACTTCCTGTCCCACTACTAATCCTTGAGTTTTATAGTCTTTTGAACAGCTATGCTTGGCCGTGAAAAATCAGAATATTTGAAATGATTTACTGGATGGGTATAATCCGATATCAGAATACATTTAAACATTCTGTCGATGTCGTATATCGAATATCATCATCTCGCATAAAATTTCTTTTTCATCTTCTCCAATTGTTTCAACAACTGTTCAACAACGATTATCACTCATTGGCTTATTATCAAATATTTATATGGTAATAAATCATCGCAGCATAATAAAATTCCATCACGCGAATGATAAGAAATGAGCATTTATTACAGGTGAATTGTTTCCTTCCCTCTCAAATGGATACTTTCTCCTCAGTTCTTTATTATCTAACACTTCACAGTTTAAATTTGCTTACATCCATCAAACTTCATGCATAATCGAATTTACGCTTGTGAGAAAATTACTTATTGCAGAACATTGCAATGCGTAGCCGTGCATGGGATTTACCACTTTGGATGAGATTAATAGGAATTTGAATATTGTAAAATTTTAACTAAAATAATTGAAAAAAAAAAACAATTTTAATATTATTTAACTAGGAACTATGAGAATTATATGCTATTATTAAGATGATACGCACATGAGAGAGTTTTATAAGACTGATGGTTTATAACTCAAAGTGGATGTTTACGATAGAAGGATCTGGCGGAGCTTTGAAATTATAATTCAGAATACCAAAGTGACCGATTATAAAATTGAGTTAAGATAATCATAATGGAAAAATTTCAAAAAAAAAAAAGAAACGACATTTCTTCGACTATTTTGAAACCAGTGATACATGATTAAAGCACAGGATTAAGTTAAGATAATCATGATTAAAGCGCTGCCAAAAATTTTTTCGAAGACCATTACTGATCTAACATTTAGCCATGAAATGCTTACAGTATATATCGTGATAGTCCTGTTTAATTATAAGATCGTAAAAGAGACAAAATTCTGTGAAGCATTAAGTTGAATAAGAGGTGAAAGGAAACAAACCAGGATATGGGTTGCGTACAATTGTCAGAAGATCCGGTAGCGGCATCACAATCAATTTGTTTAATTGCTTCTGCAATGAGTATAAAATTTATTTGATGGCATCAATCATTCTATTCCAGAAGTAATTTTATTATTTTTTCGCGATATCATTCATTTTCTGCATCATCCAAATTGCACAGAATCTCATAATTTTCTTAATAGACCTCTTTCATTTCTATAACTTTGAACTGTGCATTACTTACAAAGAAAGTTACTCTCAAAATTGGACTAAAGTTTTCCTTATTCAGATTATTTTATTTAAAATACTGTTCCATAACTTTTGAACTACTATGTCAGTAATATCGAATATAACAATTTTGTTGGAATAATTTTCAGCAACTTAATTATAAATTTAAACAAATCGTATTGGCGAAGTTTTTAAGAAATTATCTTGAAATTGATTATTTAATCTTCACATTTTTGAAAGTGCATTAAGGGATTTAATGAAAATCAATTGAATCTATGTTTGACAGAAATGATCCGTTCAGTCTAGTTTTAATAATATGCTTGATGAAAAAGAAACTCAAGATGAGAAATGGTATTTTTAGGTTCTTGCATGTTTATTAGCGCAGATAGTTTCTTTATTTCTAAAGAATCAAAATTTCATGAAATATTCCTTAAATTAATAATTAAAGTTTCCTAATTTCATTAGTTGCTTTTGATTTGAAGCTTCTGGAAATGTCATCATTGGCAATTTATAGTATTGGAAATTTTCTAGAAAATATCTATTTATTCACACTTATTATATAAGATTTAAATCTTGCCTGATATATGGCATCATGTTTAGAACTTTTGCATAGCGGCGACAAGTAAAAGTTTTCTTGATGGATCATGAAGTGACCAGTCCATTTTTCAAACTATTCCAAACAAATGACATATGAAGATGATAAAAAGGAACTACACTGATATCCAGATGATTAACAAACTGGAAGACTTATAGTTATGCAAATGAATATGTGAGTGGAAGATTAATTATTATAAGAAATTTAAGATAATTGCAAAAGAAAGGAACTAGGAATAAATAATAAATTCATGCGCTCAGATAATTAGACTATATGCTCATGTTTGAAATTATCAACTTTATTTTTCAGTTTATTTTTAATAAAACGATGATCGTATTTTTTTGCTTAGCTTATTTTTAAGATATTTCAGGGTGAGACAGTTCAACCAGCTGCAAAATGAAGCAATGTTAAAAGTCAAAATTAAAACCATAAAATTCTGGTCCAGTAACTAAACAACCAAACATCAATTGAGCAAATTAAAATAATATTAAAAAATATGAATGTTTTCATATCAAAATTTTCAGCAGAATTATTTTGGAACTTGCATGACCCTATAGATGGCGTGGTGTGAAATCGGTCATATTGCAAGGTCATCCTTGTTAGGTTTGGGTGTCGTGTCGTGTGTCACAACAACAATTCATTAAAGTGCTCCTCTTATATGGGTGTGTATGGCAAAAGATCGTTTGGTCAGTGCAATCATCGCAGCATAATAAAATTCCATTGATTAATGGAAAATATTCAACCTTTATTCAAACTGGGTTCGCCATGTTCACATAAAAAGTACCATGGATAAATTTCTAACTAAAATGACTGCATATTTCAAATTAGAGTATTATTTTTTCACAAAATTTTTTATAAATTTGATTGCCAAGTTATATGATTTTGATATTGGATAAAATCAATCAAACCCAATTAATCACTAGTAGGAGAAAAACAGGTTCTGACTGCTGTGAATGGAACTTTTTCTTAATAGCTTACGATTAATCGTAGATTGTTAAGAAAAGACCATAGCGTTATTTTTGTACTCCGATTTTCAAAAATACATTGCCTCTTAAAATTTAAAAGAAAGGATTGATGATCTTTGATATTTCCTTTGGATTTATATTTATATATAGTAGTTTTGAAATTCTGGATTTTGCAATTCTGAACTTTTAAGTATGGCAAATTCACAAACTTCTAGGACTAACCTCTAACTTAACTAGAAGAAATAGGTTATGGTCCGGATAAATCTTTCATCTAAATAAAGTTTATAAAATATTTCATTTATTTGAGAAGGAAGCTAAGAATTAAAAATTCGAGGATTCGAAGGCTTGATTTGCAGTTTTAAAACTGAATTCATAAAATTAATCGACATAAATTAATAACTCAATCAATAAATAAATAACTCTTAAGTCCTGCAAGATTTAAGAGTTCCGGGTAAAAACTGAATACAAAAAGGATATTGTTAGTTCGCTTGGATATGTATATGCATCTGTAGTTTCAGAGAGAGAAAATAATACTTAAGTATTTTGTTGTTTAGTAATGTCCATCGAAAAAATGAAGAGAGAGAGAGGGGGGTTACTTATTGTTGTACTGAATAAATATTACTTTTGTCACCTGCCTTATTGAATCTTTTTTTCCGGAAAAGAAAGGAAGTGGTCAAACAAAGAGGACAGTTAATATGAAGCGCTCGATGACTGCTAAAACATACAGCTTGAGTTTTATTTTTTCTTGTCTTATCAATGAAAATTTTATCAAAGTTTCGTTTTAATGCTTCGCTGCAAAAGTTTAATTTCCCCTTTAATTAAACATTGATTAATGAATTCATTTAAAAAAATCATTGTTACGAATGAAAAAAAGAACAACACTAAATAATATCGCAGTGATTGGTCAATTGAAAGAATCAATGCACTCATTTGCGCGCTAAAGAGTTGTTAGTTCGCGTGATAATGGACAAATGACCGGCAGAAATGAAAATTAAATTAATCAGCAAATTTTCCGGAGTGCGGAAAATGGCTAAATTTTTCAATCACGAATAACCTTTTCCCAAACACTTGTGATTATGCCTTCAGATAATAATATCTACCCATTTTATTTTATGGTGTTCAATTCAAGCAAAAAAAAAAATTGACAGCACACAATTAACAATCGACCATTCAATTGAGCAGTATTCTTCTCTACAAGTGACAAAGGAAGGAATAACTCAGCGATCAAATTTACTTGGATATTCTCTAATAATCGCTTGTAGCATAAATTTTTTATAAATAAAATACTCTCTATTCTCCTCTATATTTCCCCTCATCTTTATATCACAATAAACAATATTTTCGTTGATTAACCGTCGAATGTATAATTTCCACCTAATAAAAAAGAGGATATCATTACAGCGAAAATTATTTTCATAACAAGTGAAAAAAAATCTAGTTATACTTGAAATACCTTTTTAAAAGATTCAAAAATGTGGATTTAGCAAAAAAGTACCACAAATAAATTTCTTAGAACGGATTTGAAAAAATTGATGGCAAGACAGATTTAATCATAAAATAATTAACCGGTTCTTTTTTACAGATCGATTTGCAGAATCATTTTACTAATTTTACAGAAAAAGTTGCATGACTAATTCCTTAAAAAGAACTTTGAATTTCGAATGGAAGTGACAAATTAGCAAAATTTTAATAATTTAAGCATATTTTTCGAAACGAACTTTCTTCAATTTCTTTCAAGGCTAAAAATAGTTGTTTGAGAATTATGTTTTTGTAAATGGCAATATAAAAGGGAAAGAACTCGTAAGATGTAAAGAAAAATGAAAGATAAACGTTATCGTTAACATCACCTATCAACAACATCGCTAGCACTCTTTTTGCAATCAATCATCTAATTTTTCCGCCGGACAAACTCAGATTTCATAGGTTCTCAAGTATAAGCAACATCAACTAGGTAAACAAATGAACAGTGTGTGTTATTTGAATAAATTAAGTTTAATTCTGCAATTATATCCACTGCACAATAATAATTATTAAGAATTCGGGAATACTTCAGTGATCATAGAATCCTACGATTGGTAGATAAATTTATGACAAAACGGTTACTATCAATAATAAATAAGAAAAGTTAGATATTTTAAAGATAATAATCAAAAATCCCTTCCATCTGTCCACTCAACTTTCAGTGCTCCTTAATGCTCACTGAACAAAAAGAGGTTTGGATGAATCAACAGTGACCACCCACTGTTTCATAAATTTGATAATGGAAGATTGGAGGATTGTTGAAGAACATTGAACGCAATCTGTTCAAATTCAAACTTAGAACTTTGCTTCGATACTTGCTTAGAGGCAAACTTCTTTAAAAGACTTACTCGATAAAACTTCCAAATATTTTGCAGTAATATTGAAAGTCTTTTCAAGCTGTTTGCTGTGTCTGAGAGTGAATTTTCTCCTTCACGCATTATTATCAAATTTAACGTATCTGGCTCCCTGCAACGCCACTTTTCACTTATTTAAGCTTGCACGTTTTTGAATTAATTTAAGTTTTTTTTAAACTAATTTTTAAACTCTCTTTCATTGATAGCAAATCTGCTGATTGCCTCCTTAATTTAAAAAATTTATCGTACCCCATCCACGGCATATTGAAATATAAAACCTGTAGATCGAAATTAAAAATCTTTGTTTATTTAATGATTAATAATATTTGCAGGGATATTTACAACTATTAATTTAAGTATTTCAAGAAGTCTTTCGGCTCTTAATTTTATTGCAGTCACTTTCAATAATACCACAATAAGTGAGATGAAGGGTCTAGAAAGGTTCCCAACTTAAGAAAACTTCAAATGAGTGAATGCTACTTAAGCTATGAGTGAGCGCTGTGCTAATTGGTCACTTGTCCCCAGCAATCTTTTGCAAATACAACAAATCAAAGAGTGGAAAATATTCGTAAAACTTACACAAGAACGAAGAGAAGACTGAAAACAAAACCGTCGCAAAGCTCCGAGAATTGTAAAGCACGTCCGTGATATGCTTGTATTCTCCATGTTGCTTCTGGAAGTAGTGCATCCGATCCAATAATACAATCTCTAGAATAATTAATTAATCAAATTTAAGTATTTCTACTTTGGTATTTTTCAGGAAATTTTCAAATTATTCTAAATGATTCGCTAATTCAAAATTTCCAGAAAGAAAGATTTTATTTTAAAGAGTACTGAAGAAGCGTAATATTATTTTTTATAGTATGAAAAGAAAGTGTAACTACTTTCAAAAATTAAGTTTAATAAAATTTAAGGTTTGAAATTCAAAAAAAAGGGAAATTGAAGCGATATTCATTGTAAGACTGATTTTCTACAATACCTTCTTAATACCTAATCATAATACTAACTTTATCCATGCGCCAAGTGGTTTATTCCAGAAGTGCTCTTCTCCTTTCTGTTCTTCTTGTTTGTGATTACTACATAACTGAAGCATACTGTATCTTTACCTAAACATGGATGAAGCACTAGAAATTATCTTACTGTAATTGCGCATTTATACAAAATGATATCTGATCACATGATGATACCTAAAATATTGCGTAACTGCTGATGACATTTTATAAACAACGAAACCAGTGAAAGGTTTTGAATTAGTTTTGTAATTCAAAACTTTTGTAATAAAATCAATTTTAAAAAATATTGACACAGCGCAATGTTATATTTTGCAAAATGAGAAGGAAAGATTGACTATTTTTACAACTTAATTTGATAGAATTTAGAATCACGATTCAGAAAAAAATCGGCTTAAAGACAAGTTGAAGAAAAATGACTTAAGAATGAATGCATCGTCGATCATATTTCGTGGAATTCTTAGATATGACAGAAATGGAAATGTTCACTTTTTAAACTTCAATCAAATTTAGAAAGGGAAAAAATTGAAAAATATTGACGGGACAGGGTGAATTTTTAGCTAATAGAAAATAGAGAATAAATAAAATTTATTTTTTCATATGTGACATGAAAAAATACAAAGTTGCTGTCTGTGATCTTTCCATTGAAAAATGACATTGTTTTTGCAGGAAGGAAAACAGAATAAAACGTTTTGTAAGTGGAACGAATCACTGAAACAAGGATTTGTCAAATAACGTGATTGTATCCCGTCCTAGAAGAGACGTAAAATACCAGCTGCGAAGCTGTTTTCGTTATTTACTAACAGATTAAACTATCAGTGATTTGAATTCTTAATTTTTGCTGATTTCCGTAATGTCTTGGCTTCTCTAAGCCTTCCAAAATTGTGGTTCAAGGTTCAAGTTTCTGGAAATAATATCTCAGGGACCTGAGATTTTCCAAAGTAGTAACTTGATGATTTAAACTTTCCAATATTAAGCGATTTCTGAAATCTTAAAAAAAACAACTTTGAAATCAATAAAGAAACGGGTATTTTGATCAAAAATACACATAAGAACATGACATTGTACGGAGAACCTTTTTATTCTCCATGGAGATGGTCAACGAATCACTGATCCTATGAAACGGTTGCTAGGGAAATATTCCTCAAACGCAAATGAAGCACTGTTGACATAAGGCTTGAAATTTGGAAAATCGTTACGAATAACAACGAAATTTAGAGATAATCATATAAATATTGTTTGAAATAATCTTTTGAAATGATTTATTGTATTAATCAAATCAGATAGCGAACATTTTGCAAGAAAACTAATGCATGAATTTCAAAATCTCTTCTTAGAACTTACTTTAAAACGTTTGTCAAGAGAAAAAACTGAAATTTCCTAATAAATGTAAAAATAATCTTAATGGTTTGAATTTCGTTAACAAATCCTTTCAAGATCTATTGTTTAAAGTAAAACAATTTTCCATCAAATTTGTTTGAATTAAAATTTTTCTCAGATGATGTAAAATGCCTAGAAAAAAAATTGAAGAATAATGAAGATTCCGAATGCCTTTTTTATTAATAAACTATTCCAAAGAAATATTTTTTGGGATCAAAAAAATTTTGGCCCATCTGAGAGAAGAGGCTCACAGATGCACAATCATTATCTGTCGAAAAGGGAAGGATTTTCCTTGTCTTAAATGCGAAAATCAATTCGTAGAGAAAATTTATTTTTTTCACCCCAAAAGACTACTTTTGCATGGGAAACATTTCAATGAATTGTCGAAACTGTTGAATAATTATGCAAATCGCTCCGTAAAACACAATGATAAATAGTGTGGGCAAGTATCCACACAAATGCTAGGATCGTTGGTCTTCGATGACGACAATTTGGAAATACTGGCACTGATCAAACTTGATATAGCTGAACTGTGAAACCTTCAACGACATTTAAAAAAGTTCATTGCTAGTTTAAACATTGCTTTCCACTACATTTATGCAATTGGATTGAATTTAAATAGAAAAAAATAGTTAAACTTGAGAGATCCTACAGAATTCAACTCGTCATTTAATTGCAGAACTTAATTCGGATTTAAAAAAAAATTTTATGCAAAAACTTTATCCACATTTTTTGTCTTAATCAGATGCTACTTTAATATCAGCTATAAAATACAGACCTCAGTTTCTAGTATATGAAGTAGTGCGCTATTGTGTTATTGTAATAATATTATATTACCATAATCATTACTGCTTATTACTTGTACGTGAAGATTAATGTTAGCGTAATCGATCAATCAAAATCAATATCAAAAATCAAATATCATGCAAATAAGAAATCTTTTGTTACAGCTTCAATTTTAATCAAATCAAAATGCCAGAAGTTTCTTTCAAGACCCCTAATAAATTATTTATGTATATTTGCTTCCGACGCTAGCAGACTTCTTTCATTCATCCTGAATTTTTTTATATTAATTTTTCCTGCTCGATTCTTACCTTTTTGAATTTCCTCGGCTTTTCTCTGCTGGCAGTTTTTCTGATACTTATAGTAATCTTCATCATCCTAAATTTACTCAAGACTCAAATTTTTCTTTTAGATAGAAATGTAAAGATAATAATAAAGAGGAATTCTCATTTTTTAGAACCAAGTTTTCGTAAATGATAAGTCTCAGATTGTCATCACAACGGTATGAAAAATAAGAAAGTCAGTAAAACCTGTTTGCCTTTCTAGCAAAGCTATACTGATTCTTTATCATAAGCAAGTGCAAGATAAAACTATTTAATGATTTTTTTGAATAAAATTATCATGACTTATCATCAAATGCATCATGAGTAATTGGTTCTTCGAAATGTACGTCTTTTAGAAATAAATTTGCTTGAAATGTCCGAAACAGATCGGAGTTTTTCAAGAAAAAATTCTTTTTCTAAAAAGCTGGAACTTCGCCAGAATTGAAATTTCAAAATTCATGTAATTATTGGGATGCAAGTATGTTTGCAAATCAAAGTCAGTCTCATCAAAGTTAGCGACATTCTGGAACTAAAGAAAATTATATAATTGAAATGGATCGCCACCTGAATTGAATGGATCATCACCTAATAACAAGCCATAGTCAGTCTGGGAAATGGATAAAGTATTCATCAATTTGCAAGAAAAGATGACAAAAATATGTTCAAAATAGTTGAGAATGCATGAGTAACTGCCGCCCATGAAGATGTCCCATTGTGGCCATCCATTCGGTAATCACTTATAATCTAATTAATACCAATATTAGTATGAAATATTATACAAATAAACAGACAATGACTGGTTGAGAAGAAGGCGAACTTCCATTTGCAAACTATTTCAAATTAAATGACAAATCAAGGGTAAATGAGTTATGTACGCAAAATACTTTCAACAATATCTGTATTGCCACAGTTACAATTTTTATTTGAATCAAAATTTTTCGACCACTTTCTTCAATTCCAAAGTTTCAGTTTATGGGGTCAAATAAGCGAACTCTTGCATCGCTCACAATGCAAAGAATGCCATTTCGAAATTGAGAATAAGAATTGAGTTTACCGTACTTCGCACAATGTTCCTGTTCTTTTTCCAAGAAGCATATCACTGGATTACTTTAGACTTTTTAAATCTCGTTATTTTGGATTTTAAATTATGAAAATATTAGAAATTTACCGAAAAATGTTCGAAAATTTCAAAAAAACCACCGTACTCATACAATAGCTCTAGCAGGAAGCAAAAATTGGAATGCGAATTGTTTTCTCATTACTGCTGACCTAATTCATATTGTTGAGATTTAAACAAAAGATTTTATTTCCGTACTAAACCGACCACTGGCATAATTACTAATTAGATCCTTATGGGCAACTATATTTTATATTTCTAACTAATTTACAAACTTCCTGGCAAAGTTCTAATTTGCAACATGCCGTGAAATTCCAAACTTTCTGCGCACCATTATAAAAAATATTCGAAGAATTTACTTCTCAAATCTTATCTAATATGCTTAGTTCATAAGTTCTAAGTAGTTCAGATCTCAACGGATCAAATTCAAATAGACTTATAGTTAGCTATGGCAGTCGCAAGATTAACCTTGAGAATTCCCATAATTTTACAAAGTTTTTTAGTCCTGAAGTTGTTTTTAAATTTCCCACGTGTGTAGTAAAATAGAATAACTTCATAATTATATAATCATAATTTCACAAACCAATGATATTCTTTGAAACTCAGACTTGAGATTTAAGTTCCATGAGCCTATAGTTCCAACGACTTATTTCGAAAAGTCTTGTCGTTTTTGTTTTTTTTTTTTTTTTATTAAACAAATTTATTTATTTTGTTAAAATGTTTAATAAATGACTTCATTATAATTATCTGAATTGAAGTAATTCATAATGCTCGCTGTCGATAGAACTTAATGATCAGAGAAAGATTATGTGGATACAGTAGTTCAGGAATGGATTCTCGATAAATAAAAATATACCTTTAATCTTTTGCATCGTAATATTTTTTTAACAAATCAATTAGAATCTCATAGAACAAACTAGAAGGAGAGAAAAAGATTTAACGTCGTCAAGGTTATATTTTTCTACGTGCCATTAGTTTCTTATTTGAATTTTGTAAATTTCGGAACTAAAGAGAAATTTTGGAATCAAATCTGTTCTAGAATTCCATAAATAGAAATTTTCGAAATAAAAACTAAAGAAAATTAAATGGTAAAATGACCTTGAAATTGTTACTAAGAGAAAGAAAATTAAATATAATAAAACGAACTCCTGAATCCATTCCCACGAATTTTCAATGATTCGAAAAAATTGTGCAAATTCCTCCAGAAATTTTATCGCATAGTGATGCAAAGCTCCCTATTTGAAGATTCAAAATAATCGGCCATCGAAACTGCCTATTCCGATCCCTATTTTTTGATAAGTACAATGCTTTGGTATTCTTTTTCAGTGCCATTTTCATAGACAATTTCTTATTTGAGACTATGTAATTCAGTTCAGAAGTAAGACAATGCTGTTTAGGCTTGCGCCTTTCTGTTGCTGATTGCGATACAATCAAGTGATTGCGAATGTTAATATTAAATTAAAAAATGAATTAGAAATTGACTGCAAATATGCATCATCTGGAAGCCAGAATAAAATCCATGCAAAAAATGAAATTGCAAAAGAAATTTTCAAGTCCAGCTGTCAGATAAGCATAACAATAAAGTACCACCAAACAACAACAGTGATTTAATTTTCTACCGAAATTCGGGAATAGAATCTATGTATTAATAGTAATTTAGGAAATAACATCACTTTCAAATTTAAGCTTAATAAAATGGTGATCCTATACACGTGATCTAGCAGATACTATTAAGCAAAAAACAAAAACTTCATTGAAATTCTCTCAAGAGATGTTGCAATCATGAAATTGTATCAACATTGAACCATACACGATCCAACGACTTTGTGGAAAACAACAAAATTCTGATGTTAAAAATTCAAAAATAATAACAAGCTCTCATTTAATAAGGTTTGAACTTCAATAATATGAACGTGAATACCTGTTTGAAAACAACCGTTATCAAAAATTATTTAGATGGCTGACGACAAAGAGTGAGCTTATATTGATATTTCTAAATCTATCTTTTTTCTTTCTCTCGAAATTTTTACGATTAAATGGAAGTATTTTTTGGGAAATTGGATGTAATATCTCAAACATTACTGCTGAACATAATTCGGTTGAATCGTTGTCAAAACCGGGACTGGTTGAACTATTGTTTGTCCAGGATAATAGTACTGAGAAGTTGTATTGGATATTGGTGGTTGCTGCTGGCCAGCTGCAGCTGCAGTCGGGATCGTTCCATATACTGCTGCAACCGCTGCCACACCTTCAAATTAATTTAATTTTGAGGGAATCAGTTTTCCTTTAAAGTAAAATAACTTTATTCATTTTTTCTTCTAATTAGTAATGTTTTTTCCCACAAAAATAAAATACAATAAACTGTCGATATTGGCACGCACTTGTGAAACTGATATCAACGATGTTCTAAAGCACTGTAAAGTTCACAAATCAATCCAAAGGCAACGAAATTTTTCATGTAATCAAAAAAGGACAGAATGAACTAAAAAAACACATAAGTAGCATTGGTTTATATAATTCTAAAGCAAAAAACATAATTAAGCTCAGCAAAATTCATAGATATAAATTTTGATACCCATTAATATTAATCGTTTGACTGCAAAGCATGCATTGATATATATTTATCAACAATCGTATATTTCAAGATTAGTTAAACACCTTCTTGATTCTCTGAAACTGTTTTCGAAATTAAGCTACTTTTTCTGTGAAAATTATGACTTACCATTATCTGTAGTAGATGCAGCTGTATAATATTGCTGTTGCTGGTGAGTTGGATATGCTGTGTAACATGCAGCTGTCCGCACCTTTTTGTCTAGTGGATCACTGAAAGTGAAAGAATCCAGTCTGCTCATGGCATATAAGAGTTGAAAATCATGATAATTTAAACGAACAAATCTTTCCAATGAAGGAAGTAATAACTTACCCAGAACCTCTTACATCGGCAGCTCTTTTGTTCGGTACAGCAACATTTTCAATACTTTTCTGAAGTTGTGTGTGATATTCGAGATGCTTCTGAAGACTGAAACAAAGACGTATTCTTTTGGAATTAATTTCAGAAATCCTATCTCGTTGAAAACTTTTGACTTCCTTCTCAATTTCTATATAAAAATCCTCTTGCCAATAATGGAACTGTAAATTTTCAAATAAATTAATGTTTATATATAAAAAATTGGATTTAGCAGATGAAACTAACGATAATGCGCTCATTAATTATTTCTGCAAAAAGACTGTTATGTATCAACAAATTAAAGACTACAGGGGAATAGAATAAACCTTGATAGGTAATTAAACTCAAGCAATCACGAATGAATTAAAAATGCTAGAGTTATAAAAAATTATAATAACGAAAAGACCAGAAATAAGCAACATTGGAACAATTAAAATTAAGCTAAAAAATGACGATAAAAATAAAGACACATATCAAAAAAATAATGAATTGAAATCCAATAGTTCTTAAAAAGTTTTTAAGAAATAAAGGTGAGGGCATAAAGATTGTACTTTAATTAAATTTTCTAACATTTTGAATTAAAAAATAGATTTTTTGTCGACATATAAAATTTCTGTAGTGATTAAATATCACTAGGAATCAGAATAAATTTAAAACTAACGCTTCTACGTCGGTCCCTAAATCTTCCAAAAAGTCCAATTTTCTTTGTGAAAAACGCAATTTATCTTCATCAGAAAGCTGATCACTTTCAAGAACTTCATTTAGCGCTTCGATCACACTTCGCTCACTGAATACGGGTGCTGTATAGGCCAAATCGACCAGCGCCAAATACAACTGCGGATTGCTCTGGAATGATATATGCATTTTTTGCGTCACGAAAGTAATCAAAAAGTTCAGAACAATAAATGCATGAGAAAACGAAGAGGTGAAGTAGCATATCTAATCATATTAAGAAGTTTTCAAGGAGGAATAAATACCATGTTGGTAGCGGTGTTGTGTATCATAATACATGATTTGCTAATGTTTCATTTACCTTATCACGATTTATTGCATCTCTGATAATTTTTTCAGCAAGCCTACGATCATTTCGAGTTTTGGCGTGAAATCTCGCTAATTTCAAGGCGTAAAATGCAGAAAGTTTACGTGGAGTACGTGAATCATGGATGAGACGCTCAAAGCGGGATATCACGGAAGAATAATCCGGCGAATCCCTGTAAAAAAAATTTTTTCGATCACTCAACAGCTTAATTTTAAAAAATTCTTTGAAATATTTTAATTATCTTTGAAAATCAGAGAGGTTAAATCTGCTCCTTCGACTTATTCGTTAACTTGTAATAAAATCTAAAATTCAATGCACTATTACATATAACTAGCCTATCTCCTGCTTGTTTCAGTGCATAGCGTCGCTCAATTCCAATGCGACGTAGCGCAATAACAGCATATCCCGGATAGCGATGATCGAAATTTGCCAAAATTGAATTAGCTTTCTCAAAATCACCTGTAAAATTTACAGTTATACAAGGTTTCACTATCATTATAAGAACTTGCTGATTGTACATTGCAGAAAAATTAGTTTTTGTCTTAAACAACTATGTTCTCTTCCTTTCATCCAATACGCAATGAGCAACTATTTGAATGAATTGTTTGACGAAATTTTATTATTTAACTTTATTATCTTCAGCGGATTTTCATTTAAAGACTACACATAAGATGAGAACTAGGGAAGTCTTCAACAGCAAAACTTGGATTACATAAAAAAGTGATCCTTAATGAACTTAAATGTAGCAGACAGTTCATTTACTATGTTTCTTGACATGTAACAGCACATTACACTTTCCTGTTTCTCTCAGCTCCTATACAAATAAAATTTTGAAATTCTGAAGCGCTGTAAATATTGTAAACGGACGTTTTCTAAGAAATCTGGAAAATATTATATTCCGGAGTCTTAAACTCCCCTCCGAAATTTTAAATCTTTCTTCGGAAATCTAAATTTTTTAAATTTCTTGGAAAATGCTCGTTCATTTTATTTACAGCACTTCAAAATTTTTAAATTTCATTTGTCCAAGAATTGAAAGAAACAGAAAGAAGGTATTTAACACTGTTTATGTTTCAAGAGGACATAACAAGGAAAAGATTTGCATATTTTTCTAATCATGATGTCGTGAATCACTTTCAAAATAATGTGGCATCGAACCATAGTAAAGCAAAACTAAACTATTAATTAAAAGTTAATGCGATATTTTGCTGTCCTATCCTTTCCTTCTTTGGATCATTTCTTTTCCATAAAATGGTGGGAAAAATTGGTCAGTTTTAAACAGTCGATTAACATAAATCAAATACTGCTTTCATTTAAATTCTTCCAATATCCACTTCATTAAAGAATTCTCATTGAGTTACTACGAATCATCTGAAATGTTTCACATTCCGAAATCAATGGAGAAAATTTATGGATTTCAAAATCAAAGAATGTTAATTATCAATCATTTCATACCAGAATTCTTTAAATCCCTTAAAGTTTCTTCAGTTTGATTATTCAAAAATCATAATTCAAATTCACTAACTCCCAAGTCCGACGCAATGAGCTAGGCTACAAAGATATCCAAATAACTCTGATTATACTAAAACAAAATGGAGCCAACTATGTTCACAAAATGCTAATTCCCCTTGTTTTGGTATGCAAAAAAAGCACTTTAAAATCTATAATTATAATAAAAACATGGCACAGAGAACCAGGACTTTCATGATAAAGAAATTCACTGTAAATAATAGTCTACTGTCAAAATTAATTTTAGTGAATAATATAAGAAATCTAACTTCAATCAAAAGAACTTTTCCTACCATTCCTTGTTTTCTAAAGGAATCAATTAATTATACTTCACTAAGCATCAAAATACCAATGCCAGAGAAATAGGTCCACAGGTCTCGGAGAAGCAGCAATATTATTCAAAAAATAATCCGGAGATATTCCGAGATTCTAGAGACTTCATATCTTCATGTTACAGATACAAATGCTGCAGAGCTAGCTATCACAAGAACCCATCTACATTTTCGGATAAAAACCCTCAATGAAAAAACTTTATATTATCAAATTTTTGATGAAAAACTGCATATTCACGAAAATTCCCAAATTTTGGATGAAGTGATTTTCCGGATTCAGAAAAGCGCAATTTCTGATACAGCAGTTCTTGTTATACCTCACATCAAATACTTTTATCCTTCTGTAAGGTTTTGCAAAGTTTAATTTTAAAAAATTCGAATTTTAAATCTGCGAAGTATTGTCCTACCGTTCACAAACAAGATAAATAGCTATGCCGATCTAATATCCACATATGAAAACTAAATCATAAAACATCCAGTAACTTGTCCCAATCTTAGCTTTAAAATAACAGAATGAATATTATCGCTTTAGCAATATTTTCAACTAAATTCACCACTACACATAGACACACATACATCTACACACACACACACACACACACACACACACAAATATGTATATATATAAAAAATTCAAAGACCAGAATTTCAAAAGAATTCTTATGCAAACAAGAGATTAATCCTCTCTTTTTTAAAGCCTTTTGAAAGTTTTTCTATGTATGTAAAATAGGCTGAAAGGATCCACAACAATTACGGAAGTATTATGATTCTTGCTTCGCCTAACTCAATCGAATTTCATTGTACTGTGCTAAATTTTTATCATATTTACGAATATTTTAGGTTCTCGGAAGTTCTGATAGATCCAAATTGTTGAAAACAGAAGGGAAAAAAATTCGAATGAAAACTGCATCTTGTAAACCGAGATCCGATGAAATTCCACACCTTACATAAAAATGATAGTCTTCTTATTTTGAATGAATAAAAAGAGATTTCATCTCTGATCGCATAGCACTTGACAACTATCACCATTTTTTTTTAAATTACTTTCTAAAAACCATACTTGCCATCGAGTTGACGGATGAATGGAGCACCATGAGTCAGTTTTGTCTGCTGATAGGTGATAATACTTTAGCTTATCATCAAACTTAACCACATGAATGAATGAACGGAAAAAGAGATCACCGGTTCGTATATCACAAATATCACAATTACTGTGGTTATTACCATTTTTTTCTTCGAAGGCGCTGTAGGCAAGATGAACATTTGGTTTGCGAGGTAAGTGAACTTCTGTTGCTCGACGGAAAACGCTACGGGCACGATTGGATTCTCCGATACTTTCCACATAACGAGCATACTGTAATTAAATAAAATGTTGCAGCTAAGAAAACTTTAATTCACGCAAATAAAATCGTTAATTTTTTGATCAAATTGATATATAGACCGATCCTTGATTCGGAACTGCACAAGTGTAGATTTTACCTTAATCCACATCTCTTCATACAAAGCACATGCGATTAGACATCTCTCGAACAGAATTATGATACGTGTGATATCACCACACTCAATTTCAAAGTCAAGGTAGGCACGCCAATTACGTAACTGAGCTCGCTCCAATGGTTTTACATGGAAATATGGTCGTTTTATCTGAAATATATCTTAGTTGTCCTTTAAATTAATTAAAATATAAAGCAATCAACGAAAAAATTGCATGAAAATTTGATGAATTCAAAACAAACATACATTTTCTTCAAATGTCCAACGCCGACTAACTTCCTGTTCATTTAATAAATATTTTTTATTACGTCGTTCAATTATCTCTGCACGTAAAGCATGTAGGGCTTCTTCGCAATGCTTAAAAAAATTTTTTTTTCAATTTAATTAAAAATAGTGAATAAAAAATAGAGGGAACTTGTAGTAATGCAATGCTTTCACAAATTGATAAAAAAAAAAAACTTTGCGTTTCGTGAAAATCTTCTTCGGTGGTTCTTCTCCATTTTCTGGGATGTATTCCGGTGGGGATTCATCGACATAATCTTCTAAAAGAAAGAGATCACCATCAACCACATTACGCAAATCTGTTTCAACCTGAAATTTTTCATAAAAAATTGTTGGCACGGCGAAAAAATAGGATTATCTTTCAAATGAATTCAACTACTCACTTTTGTAAAAATTTCATTGTATTCATCCTGACTTACTACTCGGTCTGGCTCGTTTGAATTTACAAAGGCCTTGTATCTAAAAACAAAGTCGATGCTTGGAAAAAGATAATGAAAAAAGTTGCAGATGAAAATTTATTTTTATTTGAAAAAAAATGTAAAAAAATTAAAAGGATTCTCTTGCAGCAATACAGTTCGTTATAGACAAAAAAATTATACCGAATAAGATGCATTGTTAACTTAGTGAATAATTCTAGAAGAAATATAAGTTTGAAAGTGTAAGAGAAGAAAAGAACCAAACTGCCACATATCACTAAAATAAAGTGAAGTGATAGTGATAGCCAATGAAGAACTCACATAATTTCCAAAACGAAAAAAGCATACTTATCAAAGTGGTTACTATAAAGTAAAGTGGGTATGCTCAATATTTGATCGAAAAGTGCTCCAGCTCGTACGGTTTCACCATTACTCAATTCCCAATTAATATATTCATCCCATAACTTGTCTGAACGAAATTCCATACCACAAGCTTCAATTGCATGATCATAAACTCTGCAATCATGTTGATTACATCACAAATTTTGAAAGTTATAAAAGAAATTGTTATATCAATAACATGTCACAAACTTACAATCTAGTTTTTTGCACTGAATTCTCTTGATGCTGAGCGATCTCTTTAACGAAAGCAATATAATGAAGCCACAAATCAACACTCAGTGGTATAGCCGTGACTCCTCGTTCATAAACCTAAAAAATAATAATATTAATCATGCCTTCCACTTTTCTCTTTCCTCTTTAATCAACTTTAGAAGGTTTAAGTAATACAAATAATAGACAAAAGATGATGATTTATCTTGTTCCGCTCTACCACTGCTTATGTATCATTGATAATCGATGATACATAACCCAGAATTTCAATTTGCAAACAAAATCATGGTGAGAAAGTCCTAACTCTAGGATAATAGACGACTAAAAGCTACAAAACAGTAAGACAAAAAATGTCATAAGCCAAAATAAAAACCTACCTCAATGCAGCGTTCGTAGTGTTTATGACGACGTTCAAATTCAGCATACTTTCGCCAATATCCATAACAGTAAGGATATCTCTTAAAAAAGTCATCATATGCTTCGCGAGCCGCTTTTGTTTCATCCTAAAATAACTCATAAAAATATTTCTAAACTACAAATTTACACTGTATACGCAGCACTGATTATAAGCTATTGATAGTGCTGAGAAAATATGAAGTATTCAAAAAAGAGAATCAAAAAGAATAAAATGAATCTTCCTGTGAGAACGTAAAAAAATAAGTCTCAAATCACAACAATACTAAGTAAAATGAATCAATTAATTTAAATTTTAGAACGGAATAGCAGTAAGGATGAATCTATATCTGCTTTTTTATGACCAATTTTTGTCGAACAAAACATTTTTCAAACCCAACTACAATAAGTGACAATATCATTTAAATGATCTAGGCTCACAAGTTGCTCGATATACTGCAAAAGATGAGTCCAAGCATCAAAATTTCTTGAATCATCTTTCAGCGGTTTCCAACAAAGCTTCAGCAAATCCGTCGTTTCCCGATCGCTTGAACTTCTGCTAAAATAATTTTTTTTATCGATTCCTAAATGTTAAAAAGCAAAGATTAGTTTAAATGTTTTATATAATTACTCTATTTGCCTAAGAGGGGACATTTTATAAAAAATTGAAAAGTTCTTAATATAAAGCGAATTCTGCATGTAAACTCTTAAAACAAACCGGAGAGGAAGTAAGGAAATGCCTGCTTCGAAAATGTTTATCAGTGATTATTACTGAACTTTAAATTTCAAATTTGAGTGTAAGAAAACCAAGATTTAGCCAGATCTGTTCCTCAGCGATAGGAATGAAAGAGACATTTTATTATTTGTCTTTCTTTGCGTGAGTTTTAAAAAGCCTACACTTGCTGGAAGTAACATTTTTTTTTTAATAATGTAGGCCACTAATTTTTAATAATGTTATTTTAATGTTGTATGTTTCTAAATCTTCAGTTACCTATGCCGTGTCCTTTTCAACTATCCGTTAATGTTTTCTAAATCCTAAACTGCAGAGAAACATCAAAAAATCAATGCCTCTGGAACGATTTTGATCATGATGAACACGGAACAGAATCAAATATATGTAAATAAGAAATTTCAGTTTAATTTAAAAAATTAATTTACCTTCGACGATCGTGATGATGGCTTCGGCTTCTCGTACGACCACTTCGTCTACTGTGACTACGGCCACGATGACCACTATTAGGACTTCGACTATGACTACGGCTACGACTACGACTTTTGCTAGAACTTTCACTCCGACTTCGACCGTGACCCATTTTTTTCTAGCTCCACTGTTAGCTTTTAACTAAAAACGGAGCTTAGAAAAAAATTGCACACTCATCCACAACATAGTAATTGCACACTCATCCACAGCATAGTAAGTTGTCATTGACAACTCACGAGATTATTATGTACATAATAAACGCTTACTTTTATATAAAACAATTTGAATAACTAAAAGTTTAATGGATCTGATGAGACTAAATTTCACACGATAGTTCAAGACATAAAGTTATTTATTTAAAGGTGACTGAAGGTTTATAGCAGTGACTTTTGAAGTAATTCATTGCGCAGAAGTAAGGAAATGGAGGAATACAAAGATGAGAAAACATATGATGCAAAAGAAGAGGGGGAGAAGGTGAAAATGACCGACGTAAGGAGTGAAAATTCCATAAAGATTAACAGGTCCGAGAACAAACGATCGCGATGTCGGGAACAAGACTGCACGGTGTTGTCTGTGCAACACGATTTTCCCATGGAATGGAAACAGTCGCTGTCTGAGTGAAGTATTTGTCTGCTGATTAGCCTGAAATTAGACCTGAATACGTAAGATGGATAATGGATCATTGTTCACATCAACGTGTCCGTTATCCCTTTTATATATTCAGGCTTAATTTCAGATTGGTCAGTATCATGGCTTTTCCATCCACTACTACAGTCTTTTTACGAGTGGCTTAGCAAGGTAATGATAAGTACTACGAGGTGCACTTATATTGACAATTATTGCAATTAGTATTCTATATCCAAATAAGTTTACATCAAAGTGTACTTGTAAAGTTCTCGGGATGAATTCTATATGATTAAGCTATTCGCTAAGCGAAACATTCAAAATCACTTTGCTGAAGGCGTAACATCAGATAATGATGTAATAATAATGCGTTTTATATTCTCGCAGAGAATAAAACTATATTTGCCCGAGAAATCGGAACAAGTCATTCTAATGTGGATGATTCTATTAGGACGATAGGATATTGGAAATGTCTATATGGATAAGGTGAAATGAGGAGAGGCAGAGAAATTGTCCGTTCTAATGCTGACATGTATGCATGCATCATCCCGAAATCAACTTTCGAAAAAAAAGAATGAGAAGATGGAGAGGAAAGCGGCTTGATTGTTGGCACGGTCGAAACACTTATTTGAATTTCCGTGCATTTCAGATTGAACATCGAATTTTCTGCATGACGAAAAGTGATGAAGCCATCAGAATGTGATCGGAGGAGTGGTGGGGACACAACTAGCTGAACATAGCTTGAACAAGTTTTTCGTAGCCATGCTTGTTCTCTGTGCTGTTTTTGTATCTTGATAGATGATAGGCAAGTGGAAGGGCTTCTTCTTTAGTGCCACCTGCAGCTGTGCACTGATCGTTGACACTAATCTATGCATCGATGCCATCCATTGATTGATTGGTTGATTTGATCGATGCATGCTTAGTCGTTAAAACTCCATTGTCTAAAACTCTATCTGCAGTTCTGTAACAAGTGATTGTGTAATTTTTTATTTTATTTTTTTTTTCTGATTTCGACATCCAAAATATGAAGACATTTCTTGACACTCCTTGATTACATATATATATATATATATATATATATATATATATATATACCAATTATAATTATTAATTGATAAGTGTAATTTCTTGCAGGAAGATACGTTTGCAGTAATCTAGATCGGATGGGATTAAGCACTTCAAAGAGTGTTTTTGTAGATGGGTTTTATTTTTTGGTCGACTGAACTTTATCTTAGAGGTCATTCTCTTAAGTACTAGAACATCAGAAGTTTAAATTTTATAAAAAGAGAATATTTGATGTGCTTTGGGTAGAAGAATTAATAAACGAATCAGTTTGACTAGCTTGTTATTTTAAATTGAGTGAACTAACTAATATTTTCTCTCCAGTCATTCCGTTGCATGAAGGATAACAAATGAGGATAGTTAGTTGAAAAAAGAAAAAGGGAATAATATTGACGAATTGAGGGAAGTGACAACAACAACTATCGATAGTTAGGGAAGTGGAAATCAATAGAAACTAACATAGTTGTTGTGTGATGCTTTTCTATATAGTATTTTCTCCCAGAAGTTGGTGGTCCAACACTTTGCTATCGATTTATAATATTTCCGCAAAGATGATTGCTCGTATTATCTTAATTTTCCTTAAATTTTGACTTTCAACTCAGATATTTTTTGACATCCTAAGATTTTGCTGTGTCGTTCTGTACGTTTTTATAATATTTGATTACACAGTCTGTAGGAGTAAATATTGTCATGTAAAGAGAGTGATATGGAGTATTTGTTTACAAATCGTTAAGAACTATAAAAGGAAAGAATATTTAGGATATTATTGATTACTTGATTGCTTGGCTTAGAATTTGTTTTTCATTGTTATTAGAGAACAGATTTGTGTTTTAAATTGTATTCTTCAGATAACGAATTGATGGTATTTCAGCTCGACAGCTTTTGGTTTTTCTTGTTTGAATTTATATTTTTAGGTGAAAAATTAACTCAGTGGACTTGACGAACTGTATATCGTTTTCATTTGTTTTTTAATGGCGGAAAACGAGGCTAAAGCCCGGAAAAAGTTGGAGGATGCGGAGAAAAAGGCGAAGGGTGGAACTGGATTTTTTAGTGGTTTATTCGGTAACGCTAAAGCAGAAGAAGCTGCTGATCTTTTTGTACAAGTTAGTATTTTACATTACTTCATCATCCGAAATTTGAACGAATTTGTTTTGCATCGTCCAGAAACCATCAGTATTTGAGTCCGAATTTATCTTTGTCGTTCTCGAAAATTTGCTAAGTTCCTCTCAAAAAGGTGTACTTATTTTGAATCTGCATATATCTTTTCAATTCTTTCCACTTAGATCGTATAGTTCACTTCATTTGCGATTCTTTTTAATTTATCTTACGCTTGGATTGGATTTTGTAGTTCCTTATGGAAAGTTCTAGGAGGATTCAGAAACCGTCTTAGTATGCGAAGAAAATGGTTGTGGAATGGGTTTTGATGATGTCGTCACTTTTGAAGACCATTACGAGCGGTTTCATAGACATCAATGTGCCATATGCGGACAGCAGTTTCCAAATATACATTGTCTAGAAATTCATGCTGACGAAAATCACTGTTCGATTTTTAAGGCTAAAAGAGATCGTAACCCTTCTTTAGCTTTGTTTCGTTGTTACGAAGCTTCTTGTTCGCAAACTTATACAAACCCAGAAGAAAGAAATTTTCACTCTGAAGAGGTGCATGGTATTAGAGATCCCTCATTGTTTATGAGAAGGAGGAAATTACGACGAAAAGAATTTGTAGTAGCGCGAATGAATCAACTCAGTACTGCCTGCATTACACATTCTCGAACACCGCGAGTAGTAATCTTTGGCAATGAACAGAAGGAGCCAACTTTTGAAAGTAGAAGACGAAAGAATAATGAACAATAAAAAGATATAAAGGAAGTTGCTGAATACTGTTCGTAGTATTTGTAATATATTAAGTTTTCAACCGTAATGCTTATGGAAATTTGGAGTAGAATTAAGAAGTTTGTCTGTTTAAACACCATAAAATGAGCGAAATTAGTTATGAATTACGCAGAGTAATTATGGAAATTCTTCAGGATTGACTGCTATTTGCGATTTATATTCTCATTGTTATAATGTTGAGTCTTTGATTTTATAGTTAGTTGTCAGACAGATACAAAATAAAAGGTTACATGTTTGAGATTCCTCCACAGAATGCAAAAGAGGTAACAAAGAAGGAATTGACAAGACATAAACAGCAAATTTGGAAGAAAGCATTTCTCTTTCTTTAGAAAAAGTGTCATATTGGATGTTTTATTTACCATTCCTCTACTTTCAAATGTCGTCCATACTATGGTTTTTATTCATTTAATAAAATTAATATGGTTAATGATTAATGTTAACACCGAAGTAAAAAACAAATTCGAGCAAATATGCTTTCGTCAGCGCTTTTGGAAATCATAACTCAGAGGAATGATTGGTTCCATAATTTGGAGACTTTCTTTGATTGCTATTCTGGGTGAATGCCACAATTATGCATTACAACTTAATAATAATTAAGGCAGGAAATTTATTCAAAATATCAAAATTATGGAGGGAAGCGGGTGATGCATTTGTGAGATCCGCAGAAATACACGCAGCAGCGACCGATCAAAAACATGATGCAGCTTCAAATTATGCAGAAGCAGCCAATTGTTATCGTAAAGTTAGTCCACAGGTAAATATTGGCTTATTTTGTTGGTCTTTATATCTATATTTCATTGATTATATAATAAATCTGCAGTGATATTTCAAGTAGATGTAAAGTTACTTTATTTTTTGTAAATTTGAGATGATAGTAACAGTATGATTTTCATTTTATTGAAGATTCTGATTCAGCTCTTATGTAGTTATTAAAGTTTTGTTTTTTAACTCAAGGTTTGTATACTTTTATATTTTTGATAACTGCTGAGTGAATGAATCGTTCCGAATTAATAATTTTGACTGAAATGATACTTTACTTATTTGTTGTGACATTCTAAACAAGTTTTCTCTGTTACTCAAGTTCTAAGTTAGTAATGATTTGTCTTATGCATATTTAAATATGTTCACATATATTGTGAAAGTATTTATTTCGATAATGGGATGGGTTTTCCAAATCGTTATTGTTACATTCTTTCCTTCTTCAACAATGTCAAGTCCTTAAAGAAAGAAAGTTCAATTGTATTACATATAATGCCAAATTAATGTTTTCCATGTATCATCAGTACTTTCTCTATTATAGTTAATATAGAGACAGTCTTTTCGAAGTCATTGTTATAATGAATTATAAAAATGAGAGAATTTTCTCATATGCAAAGATAAATATACTTACTCAAACTAAGAATAGAAATACTCTTGTGCAAATGTACAGGATAGTATATTAAAAATAGAAGTGAAGTTTAATAAAATAATAAGTCGTATATTGTAGCAAGCAATTGATTGCCTAATGAAGACTGCTGAAGCTTACACGGATACGGGTCGTTTCAATATGGCTGCTAAATATCACTGCACGATGGCCGAAATTTTTGAAAGTGAGGCTCCAGATATGGCACAAGCCATGGCTCATTATCAAGTGGGATTTTTTTTTTCTCATTTAGTTTTTCTTTTTTTTTTTTAATTAGAAATAATGTGAATGACAAGCTTCTTTTCGGATTACTCCAAGTTAGGGTATAAATACATCTATATTTAAGGAAGCAGCTGATTTTTATAAAGGTGAAGAAAGTCGAAGTTCAGCCACTAAATGTATGATTAAAGTTGCGCAGGTAATTTCTACATTTTCCCAAGTTTAGCAGTGCCTCTTCAAAAATTAAGTGTCGAACAGTTAGTTTTTGAAGGGGCGATCAAGATTTAGTTTTTAACATTGCTTGTTTTGATGCTATTTTTATTTCATTTATTCATTGTTTTTACAACTAAGTTTTGTGTTGTTTTTAGTATGCCGCACAATTGGAAGATTATAAAAGGGCCATTAAAATTTTCGAAGAAGTGGCTACTTGGGAAGCGGATCATCCGACTTTAAAATATGCTGCGAAAAATCATTTTTTTCAAGCTCTTCTTTGCCACCTTTGTACTGATTTGGTTAGCTTTTCTTTCTTCGTTTTAGAGAAAGATAATGAATTTGGTGATATGACTGACTCAGATTATAAAAAGCATATATAAAGATATAAAATATATTACATTTTGAAAGTATATTGCATTTTCTTCAAAGTTAATGGGCATAATCCGTAATTGTAAAGTAATCGGAGACTTGAAAAAGGTATGCTGAAGTATATTTCAATAAATGAAGAAAATATTATGTCTGAAAATTCAATTAATTCTAGTAAAGCAAGATTTTAGCATTGAGCGTAGAGATGTCTGTGACTAGGATTAATGTTACGGAGGAATAAGTTTATTTTTAATTAAATATCGTGCTGTAATTAGTCTTTCCTCTATTAGTATTTTACCTTTAACCTAGTTATTTTCGTTAAGTTTGTTTTAGCTGGATACTCAGAATGCGTTGAAACGTTATGAAGAAATTTCTCCATCATTTGTGGATTCGCGAGAATGCAAACTTATCAAGTTGATTTTGTCATTTTATCAGAAATTTTTGTTATATTCATGATTTTAATGCATTCCAATCGGCCTGTTATTTCCCAATATTTTAAACTTAATTTTTCTATCATATATTTCCTATTATTTTCAGCGAATTAATTTCGTGTTTGGAAGACAAAAATCAAGTAAAGTTCACAGAAGTAGTGAAAGCCTTTGATAAAATATCACGTTTGGATCAATGGCACACATCACTTTTGGTCAAAATCAAACGATCTTGTGGTGATGAGGATGATGATGATCTTAAGTGATTTTGTTTATTGTTCATAAAATATTAGTCACTTATGTTGTTGCAGTTCCAGAATGTTGATATCATTATTTAACAAAAGAAATTGTAATTTCTTTCAGTGTGTTTGAAATTTTTCATAGCCATATCAAAAATTTGTGATCAAAGTAGGAAAGTTGTTATACATTATTACTATTCATCTGGCTATAATTTATAGCTATGGTTAGAATCAGAAATAAAGAAATATTAATTTTCAGATCTTGCTGCCATTTGCTAATAGTTGTGAGAAAGAAGTTATGTGATGTTTTGTCGTGTCATTTTTGTTTTATTTCAGTACTTATTGGATACTGGACTGTTTTATTACTGCAGGAAATTTTCACCTATTTGATATCTTTTTTTTTCTCAAATCTTTTAAAGAAGATTTAAAGATGTTAAAAACTAGTAATGATGTCATAAATTCTTGGTATTGGGAACAGTACGATGCATGATAATGTCACTTTCGCTATTCATAATGGTTTTTTGATCATAGTTGAATGACACCTCATAATATTCATGTACATATATTTATGCTGCGGTATGTCATTTGGTTTACTTCTGTTTTATATTGAAATATCTAAGATTAATATCATTTTGGAGCTGGATAAGATTTTTTCTATTCCAATGTCTAAAGACAGCAACTCGATCATTCACGCAGATTTCAAAATTTTTCCGTAGATTTCAGTTTAAATATTTTCTTTGAATAATACACCAATGTGAAATGTTATGATATACTTTAAAAAATGTCTATTCGCGTCGAATAGTTTGTATGGTAAGATTGCTAGTTTTTTTTTTTTATCTTTTTATTTTTAGAATTAAAAGGAAGACAATAATATTTTGAAACTGTTTATGGATCGTCGAATGTGATGCATAGAAGTTGTTAAGTAGACTATTTCATTTTGAGACTTGTGACAATTCAATGCCGTCACGCAATGGTACCTATAACAATGATAGAAGCATTAGTGAGCATACACTAGCAAAGAGGAATGGTAACGAATACAAAATGAAATACGAAACTTTCGTGCGAGGTTGCTGAAGTTGGAGATAATTTCAGATAAAATTAAAGGATTCTGTTTCAAATTTGGAAGTGATCTGAATCTCATTTTTAACCAATGAAATTAGTTTTTTGTGCAATATCAACTAGAGTCAAGAAAAGTATATATCACAAAGTAAAAAAACAGTATAAAATAGTGAAAGATAGAAACGAGGAATTGAAGATCGGTTCTCAAATTTGGTTGGAAAGTTACTTGTTGGGTAAGGAAGTATTTCCTATATAATTCGATCGTTTATATTTTTGATGAGCAATCTGTTGGGCATCTTTTGCAATAGGTATAAAATTAATTTTTTGCAGTAGATCTAAAATTTGAATTGTCTTCCGGGATTATTTTCATTTAGAAGTTTAAAACAGGCTAACGATAGGATATCAACGCTTGAAGATGATTGTTAAGTTTGGAATTCCTTTTCTTATATATTAAAATTAAAGCACTGATTACTGATCATAGTTCTTCTTACACATTTGCGGACAAACCTGGAAGAGATGAACATTTGATTATTTCGTTTGTTAGGTAAAGAATATTATATATTTAAATATTAAAAAGCCGAATTAAATTTCAGTTCAAATTCTATGCCACTGGATGTCATGAACTTTTTGTGTATCTTCAATGCTTGTTGTAAGAGTATATTATAAAAAATTATTTCCCATTTATTTTCACTTTTTCGTTGAATTCTTAACTTTCACTTCGATTTCTAGGCTCGATATAAAAAGGATTGTATTCTTACTGTGAGTCTTTTGCATTTCGAATCGTCAAAATACATGCAACAAGGAAAAGCCTCGGATGTTTTATCGAAAATATTCCAAAAGGTTCCTCAAAGTTTTTGGTCTTTCTAATTTATTTTGGATGACGTTTTGAACTTTGAGTCCTGATACATTAATTTGAAAACATAAAGAAAGAATTTAGTCGCCACGCAGCCGCGTCTGCTTAATATTTCTCGGGATTATCCGAGTGATTGCTTGTAGAGTACAACGGTAGTACTTAGCTCAGCGACTTTTTATCCGATGAATATTTATTTTCCGGATATCTCTTATCCACAACCTGATAACTTTGCATCACAAAAAAATGAGGTACAGACGGTAGATTTCCAGTTTACATCAATACATATAAACATTTTTCAGTAGCGATTTGCTAAATCTGTTTTAATATTAATTGTTTATTGAAATAGTTCGAGCTTATAAGAATACATTATTCCGATAGTAAGTATAAATAAATTTTAGGGTTGATAATATCGGTGAGGACTAAAGATTTCAAAGTTAAAAATTCCAGGATTTTAAAATAACAATAATAAATAATTGTTTCAGACCTCTTTGACAACATTTGCAAGCTTCATGTCAGAGTTCGTTGAAAAAATTAAGAGATAAATTGTTGATAAACACTACAAATTTGCTTTATAAAATAATTTATTAGCGGACTTTGGTCCCGTCATCATAAAAGATGAAGATTGATTGAACTTTTGTAATTACCACTCTACATCTATATCATATAAATAAAAATGTAAATATTACCTGTTATCCCTCACGGAATTTCGCAAGCTCTCCACTGATTGTTTTCAAATTTCGATACAGGCTTTTATTCGGATAGGCCATCATTTTTATGTAGATATACTTAAATTTTTTCACTTGTCACGTCTGTTAAAAGTAAGTGAGTGGGCGGAGTTTTCTGATTCCGCCCCACAAAATGCAAAGGATCACTGCACACTGGAAAAGTCAGAAATTGGCCGGAAAAGGATAAATTAATATTTAAGATAAGAAATCTCTTGCATTTAACGTAATTTCCAAAAAAAAAAGCTTCTACCTAAGTCTTTATTTGTACTGTGTTAAAAGGCTGCTAAAAAATTTTAAAATTATGAGGTTCAATTTTATTGCTATAAGAATCCTAAAATTTTGCTTACAAAAAAAATAACAACTACTCCTCTCCCCTATCTGTTTCCGCAGCCCGCTTCAGGCTTTCTACTTATGTTACAGTAACTATTCTTTGTTCTTTGTATAAAGCAGTACGGATCTGTTTTCTGTTCCAGTAAAATTGCATACGATTTTTGCAAGATAATCGTGTTAGCTCATCGAAAACTCTTGCAGGAGGCCGTTACAAATTGCTCCAAGTTAAGATGCAATTACATTTGTTGTATATTGTTATTGCAGTAATTTGCATCATTGATATCAATCATATATCAATTAGTATTATTCTATTTACTTCGGATAGGAAGTCTGCTCGGTGGACTTGCTGCTCTTGGTTTGTTAAATTAAATAAATTTTTTATTCAATTTCTAATTTTTTTTTTTTTTTTTGTAATCATTTTAAATCTAATAAAGAAATGATCATAATGATTTGCCGGATTTATTCCATCTAGTGATTCCGTTACTTTTTCTAATGTTTATGTAATGTTATCTATAAAATTCTAGCTTATCAGTAGTTTTTTATTAGTGAATTTTTATAAAATAGAACAAAAAAAAGAATGTACTTTTACACATTACATGACAATTAAGCTGGCTATTGATATGAAATTTAAATCATTTTTGGTCTTGAATCAATTTTGAAAAAAATATCAGTAATGAAGAACTGATATAAATTGATGCAGTTATTGAAATTCACCGTTCTTAAGAGAAACTGTAACAGTTTTATTTTAAGTTAAAATAAAAATAATTGGCCATGATTAAAGAGGCTCAAATAATATCAATTAGAAGAAGAAAATGATAACTGTAACTGCTTTGTATATCAATCACATCATGGTAGTCTCTCTTGAAAAATCTGCCATTACATGTGTGTCTCTCACTCAATATCTAATTGCATGTCAGTTCTTGATAAGAAACTCGCTGCTTTCATTAAATTTATATTATATCAAATCATTATCTTTCAGAAAAATCGAATATCACTTTGCCAAACGAACGAAAAGAAATCTTGGCCACATTAGAAGCTAATAGATATCATATAATATTAGATGACACTATAATCTTACATTTGAACGAAAATTGTACTTAATTAGAAATAGTCTAAGGGAATAGAGGATGGCATAGTGTAATATTCTCCTTACAAGAAATAGCATAGGAAAATAACTTTTTCTTGGATAGAAGATAAAATTATTTCTGCAAAATAATCTGCAGATAAGTATTATTTAATGTATGCAAAGTCTGTTGAATTTTGATCATTATATGCAATATTACTCTATTAATATCTTTTGATTAAGTTCATTCCTTAAGTACTATTATATTGTGTTATTCTTCTAACAACCGGAAGCCTTTTTCGTGAGACGAACTCACTGTGCAACAATCAATCTTTTAAATACCTTATCAGTTTGCTCAATATTCTTTTCCTATAGATCTTTGCAGAGCATAATTTCAGCTTTTTCGTTTGTTTTTTCGCTTTGTGAAGAATATAGTTCGTTTGCTTTTTATTTGTAGGGAATGTAGTTGTGTCGCAGAAATTTCTAGGTCATGATAGTCTATAATGAAATGTTTCCTTCAATCGATTTATGGATTATCTCTTCTAATATTAGGCTAATATTACTTCTAGTAGTGGGTCGTGTCTTGGATTGCCTATTTGTCGTAAATGTTCACTGTTTATTTTGATATTACGTTTCAAGTTTTTACCCATTGATTTGAAATTTTGACACAACGTTACATTCAATAGGCACGTTGTTTTTGCATAGATATGCGTATTTTTTTAACTGTCACACCTATGACAAATAAAAGTAAGTCAGCGGACTGAATCTATTAACTACGCTTACTTTCTGGAAAGTGGACGTGATCTTCAGTATGCAACGTTCAGTAGGCCGGATAAATATGCACGTATTCCAATGTGATGTTCTGTGAAAATTTCAAAGCAATAGATAACAACTTTCGGAGATTTAAGATTCTGAATAAACGAATATTTACGACTGCTGGTATCTTTCAATACCATATATATTTTTTTTTGTTGTAGCAACAGTTTAACTATTCGATTGAACAGTTTCGGATCCAACTTCTATCAAGATTTCAAAGCAATACTTTCGAAGATTTGAAATTGTGCAATTTTTGTTTGGCAAATAGTGTTGCTGATTTGTAGCTGTTTTGATTTGAAAGCCGTTCTAAATTCAGTGCAATTCAAGTAGCAATCTCGTAAGAAATTCAATCTATTGAGCCACAAGTTCCCTGGGTTAAAATTGACAGTTCCGCCCAAGGCTATGTCGTTATCAATGTTTTATGAAATCCCATGCGCGAAACTTCCCATCCCTTATTAATTTTTTTTTCTTGTCTATTGGCATTTGAGAAATTTAAATTTTATTTCCTTTTCATCACTTTTCGCCCGTGTTTCTACTTCTTTCAAAGAAATTTTAGCCTTCTTATTCGTGTTTGTTTGTGGTATAATTTATGCTAACACAATGCAATAAAAAGTCATGCACTTGATCACAGTTGATCGTGTAATAGAAGAATATGTATAATTTATTTGTACAACAAGAAATCAAAACATTTATTTTATTTGGTGGACAAATCTGATGCTGTTAAGATTAGGTCATTTTTTTTTCTGCTCATATCTATCTTCTGATATTTTTGAATTTTTTGACTTGAACTAATATAATTCAAATATCGGAAAAATATCAGTAATTTTCTCGTAAATCTGAGATTATAAGCAACTGAAAAATGTCACAGAAAAAAGTTTTTTTTATTTTTTAAAGACCATAGAGCCAGCAGAATGTGAACTAAACATGCAATATCATCATAGAAATAAGAATACAGATACTGCATATTTTGCCTGTTATTCAATTATCTTTTGTTGTAGTTGCTAAGGAACACATTTTAAGGAAGCTTCATCCGTGAAATGAGTGAGTTTCTCAGCTTGAAAAAGAGCAAATTTCTTCGCAGCTTTTTCATATTTTTGTGTACAAGAAAGTAATATTCGATCGCGGTAAAAGATGACACGATTCCTGTAGAATTCTTGCAGTTCTGTGACATCCCTAATATTCTCCAAGCGAAGCGCATGCATCAGTGCTGACTGAAATTTCTGGAATTATTTCATTCGTTTTCAGTTTTCATCAACTGCATATTGCATTAAGCAGTATGAACGGATTATATAAATTCAAGCAAGCCGTAAAGACATAACTATCTTCAGAGCAACATACAGGGAATGCCGTTTCTCTGCCCTGTACTCGTCGCTGATGTGAAAGATTCAAATTCAAACACATTCGTTTTATTCTCGCAGCAACAATGCGTGATATGAGATATACCACAGACGATTCAATTTCTGAATGAGATTTTTCAGTAATCTACTTCACGGTTCATCATGGATAGCAAACGATCACATGTTGAGAGAAAAAATAAATAAAGTAATGTTAAATAACTGTATTCAGACAGAAGTCTTACAATGAATACGAATTATTAAGGAGTACTTTGAAGCATTAACCTACTAAAAAAACCTAAATGAGCTGCTAAAACAGCCACCGCTTTTCTAAGCAATAACTGCATATTCTCTTCCGAAAATTCATTCGACATGTCTTGCCTGCAATATCCACAATTTTTAAAAACAATCGGTAAAGAAGAAAGTGTTTTATTATTTCAATTTCCAAAAAATTCCCAGTGAAAAATTTCAGAATATCATCTTTCTTTAAAAAACTGAAGTATTTCAAGGTACTTACGAATCAGGTAAATTTAATTTGATGAAGTTGAATACAGGTAATGATGACGGCGGTCCCATCCTTACTCGATAGCAATTAATTTTACGATTATACCGCAACAGTGAAATGGTATGCATCACCAATGGATCGAAATGAATTCTACAGTACAAACTTTCATTGAAAAACATCTCATTTCTAACGAATATCATTAGAGAAAGCTGTACGAATATCATTAGAGAAAGCAACATTACTTGAAATCAAAGTTTTGCTATTCAATTCCTAAATAAGATGAAATTCAATGCAAAACACGAAAATAAAAATATCAATTAAGAAACATATTGAAATTAATGCCAGGTTTAACTAAGTGATATTATTAATATGCGGATTTTTGCAATGCAGACAAAACTCACTCAACAATGCTGGATTTTTTGGTTGTTTCAGACGAGCTGAATGGTGTATTATGTTCACTGGAACTGCCTGGAAATGTTTACCCAGTCGAATATTCTAACAATATTAATTTCTAAATTAAAAAAAAAAGTTTCAATTTCGTAACGGTGATGTGTTGGAAACATTTTGGTCGATTTCGAAGTTTTGTCAAAAATGATCTTGTCCGAAAAATTAAGATCGAGAAAATTAGAGGACCAACCAACAGCAGACTTTGAAGGAGGTACCGCAGTCTCAAGCTCAAAGAACATTACTTCACATCCAAATCAATAACGGAGAGAGTTTTGCAGAGATCCTAAAAAATAAAATAAAGACATCATTTCGGATTTGGAAACCCGAAGTCTTCACAAGCAGTAAGAAAGTTGACAGGACTGAATTCAACTAAACAACAGTATTACTGGTCTCGAGACGCAGCACAATACATTAAGATCTGAATGGATTTTATGTCTTGAAATTAATAGCGACTTGGAGAAATCGGCAATCTGAAAGATCAATAAAAACTTTCTTGAAGAGATCGAAAGAAAATCACTATTAACTGAAAATTTCAATAATTGCGCTTCGTATCATACTCACAACTTCCAGGTAAAGATATTTGCTGATGCTACAAAGTAAGCAAACTAATGTCAAGATAAAACGCATTTTACACATGCATAGTTTATTTAAATTATTGCAAACTTCAACTGCAACTTTTACTTTTTTGCACTGAATTCATTGTAGCATAACATATAGAGATTACATGATTAAACTCTATCGACGAATATACGAACATAGCTTATCAAATTAGTAAAATGACAGAGTAATGACCTGAATCAAGTAGAATACAATGATATGAACAAGATTCGAAGCATTATATGCTTTCTTAATCTTATATGATGTATCTGCCTCTTAAAGAAATAATATATGGCCAATCTGAGGTATAAAATCATTACCTCCTCTATTAAAATATGTAACGAGTAGAAACAAAAATGAGACTTACAAAAATGCAAAATATGAAGTATGATCATATTAAGAAATCAGAAGGACAATGAAAGAAACTGGATTTAAAATAGGTCAATAGATAAACAGAGTTCAATATATGGAAGTTATCTAATACAAAATGCAGAAATAATACAGAAATAAGACAACTCGAAGCATTTAATATAAGAAACTAACCAGTTAAAGCACGAAATATAAAAACAAGGTAAATAAAGAATATACATTTCAGATTTTTTCCTACATACACATTTATCAGCAGAAATATCAAATGAGATCATCTTCAAAAAGATCCGGTAATGTTTCACCCTGACTCAAACTAAAAATATAATCACGCTCGGATGGTGGTGGGCTTAGTTTCCTCATTACTTCTCGAATTTCTGAAAGTAAAGTCAACTTTATCGAAATTTTTTGGAGAAGAAAGAATAAAAGTTCATTAAGAAATTACCTTGACTAAATGTAGGACTGGTTTGTGTTTGTGACTGTAATGAACTGCATTCTTGCTGGGACGATTTTCGATGTTCACCTTCTGAAAGCAATACATTCTGAATTTGAGAAAATTTTGTTTGTCAATTTGTATAGATATATTATAATAATGACACTATATCATCTCCATTTTATTATTAAAATACTTCAAGTGTATATGATATAATCCAGAAAAGTAACCATTGCTTACGAGAAGGAATAAAGGGTAATATGGGATCAGAGTGGTCACTAAATTCTTCATCCAATCGTCTTTTCTTTAGCAAACTTTCATCTTCATCCTCCTCTAAAAACTGTCCAGGCACATCGCCCTCCACAACGTATGGCATGGGCTGCAATTGATCCATAAAGTTTTTATAAAAAATAACTGAATTTTGGGAAAAAAGAAGACGTGATAATTATTGTTCTTTAAAAACTGTAAATGTTATTTAGAATACCTGTGATTTGTTAGTAAATAAGTTGCCTTGACTTTGAGTACTGTTTATTTCTCCCAATAATATCGCGTTCGCGGGGCCAAAAGTGCTTTTCATTCGCAAATTGTATTGCATATCAAAGTCACGCATCTATATATCTCAGTTTTAAATGAAAACCGAAATTTGTTACATGCAACGAAATTTGCTACATGCAAAAATTTATTTCATAAACCGTATAAATAAAGTAAACCCTTGGTGGTGCACCAATTTCAACAAAAGTCCCAGGAGGAGCTTGTATCGCGAAAACTCGACTATCTTCAAAAACGGACAGTATGTCTTCTTCCGTCAAATATGCCAACTTCATGTTTTTCTGATATTCACTAACATTTCGTAAGCTCTAAAAATTAAATTCTACAATTACATTCAGAGATAAAAATAATAAACAGTAGGTTACAGTGGGAATGAAAGCATAGTAATCGAAGCGATGAAAATTTATAAAAATTTAGACCTGTTTCATCCACTTAATATGGGTATCGAGAATGCGTTCTTCCTTTTCCAGCTCTTCCAATTCAGCTTTCCGTTTCAAAATACGTTTTTGTTCTTCAGGATCATTATCCGGAAATGAACCGTGCTTCTTCAACTTCCCACCTCTTTAAACAAAATTTACATCAATTGGAAAACGAAATTATGACGAAAATGGTCACTAACAAAACTAATTGAAACTTACTTCCAATTAATGATATTTTTCGACTTTTTTTCAATTAATCCGATACCTTCCAATACGTTGGTTATATCGTATATCCTTCGTTTTTGTCGCACTTGTAGTTCTTCAGCGGCCTTTAGAATATATAAAAAATTTTCAAAATTACTGATGTTCTATTTACAGGAACTTAAAATTAAAAATCACGACTTAAATAGATTTCGCTTTTGAAGCAGTCGGTTTTCTTGATGGCGACTTCACTCGTCATTAATCAAATAGAAAAAAAGAAAAAACATCCTCATGCCTGAGGATGGGCACTCTGAAGCAGTGAACAATGAAAGTGAATCAGAAAAAACAAGAAAGATAACTTCCTTGTTATCTCACTACATCTCGGCAGATATGAAGAGAAACTCAAGAATTCTCACAATATTCAAATCGACAATGCCACCTCGTGCTCGCTGCAACAAATCAACAAATCGCTGGGTCAATATACCGAGTGACTTTTCAGCACGACATACGGACGATGGTTGTTTCGCATCTTCATCATCGACTGATTCTTCATCATATCCGTTTGCAACAAGTTCGGAATCTTTATCCTCCATACTTTTCTGACTTGTTCCATCGGCTTCCAGTGACTGATGTCTCCATTGTTTCATACTAGTCATTCTTTCAAAATAACATAATTAGTACAGTAGGCATTATTAGAATCTCAATCGCAGGTCACTTTCGAAACCAATCAATCAAGTTTCTTTTATGCCAGTAAAATAGAAACAGCAATAAGTAGTGACTAATTAATGGACTCTATGTATCGGAACTTAACATAAATTAGTTTGAACTGATATAAACTGAAAATTAGAGAAGTCTTCCAATGATAATCGATTTCATAAATTTCTAACAATTAGAGAACCGAGATGTTTAAGTCCCTAAATTTCTAATGGGCGCCATTGTCTTTAAAACAATGGTAAAGTGCATTGACAGATTTTAGTTTACATGAATGCCTTCTGTATTATTTATATATAAGACAGACGATGTAGAAGAGAATAAAATGATAATTTTTCAATCACTTAAAAACGACCAATGGCTTCCGTTGCAAACGGTCCATAAAAATTAAAAACTGTGAACTTTCAAACTTTTAATAAGTCTTCGATAAATATATGGTACAACAGCTAGAGGCAATAGATCTTCATTGAGGTGATGCTATAAATTTGTATTTTTAATTCCTCATTCAGGAATTTTCAAGAAAGCCTGAATGTAATTTGTTTTCGTCTCTGTTTCTTTCAAAAAAAAAAAAACTTCTTCGCTGTGATGATTTATAAAACCATACTACATTATGGAACGACCAGCAAAGAATTCATATCAAGAAATAAAACAACATCTTTATGTGCAAAAAAATAAATCCTAATTCTCTTCTTCATCATCATCTTCAATAACCACTTTTTTCTTCTTCTGTTTTCTCCTTTCCTGCAATATGAATCCTAATCACTTTAAATTCATACATGGAAAGTCACAAAGATACAACTGACTCCAAAAAACGCTCTTGTTATGAATAGTAATTTCATGAAATTACTAGTGAGTTTAAGAACATGAAATTACTGTTTCATGTTCTTAAACTCAAATGTAACGAAAAATAAGGCAACCAATGATACAGTGTTAAACGAATAATATTAAGTGAATAACCTGGTCACTATCACTGTCTTCGCTGTCTTTTTTAGCATCATGCAATCGTTTGGAATCTGAATCCTCAGAATCTGAATGGCCGATCAACGGCCTATCATCCAAACCATGCTTGTAACGATTCTTGATGGCAGATATTGACTCTTCTTCTATAAAAGAAAATATTCGGGAGTAATCTCTATCCAATAAATTCAAAGATGAGTGATAAAAAAACATAGCAAAATCTTTAATTGTACCAGAATCTTCGTCTCTATCCTCCAAGAAGTTAGCAGTCAATCCTGACCGACCTAGAGATGGACGCATACGATTACGTCTCTGTTGTGCTTCACGACGACTTTGAGCACGCATACGTTCTTCCTCTTTTCGAACTATTTCCTGAAACAGGACAACCTTTATTATATTTCAGCACTTTCCTCCATCGAAATTATATTTAAGAAAAATGAAAAATATAAAGTGGATAATTAAATCGAATTTGAACAATTAAATTATACCGCCTTTTTCGATTCTGGATTCGAACCAACTGCCGTTAAAACTTTCACTTTTTGCGATTTGTTAGATCGATCTGCCATAGACAAAGTAACCTTCCGATGTGTAATGGAATCAGTTGAATGTGGCCGAAATACTAGTTTTTCCCTGCAAATAAAAATAACTCTTATTAAAATATGTGAACGTAACGTAGAAAGTGAAATAGCTTTCTTGAATCATTTTATTCATACAAAAAAAGGAAAAACTCCCTGTTCTTGAATTAAGTACTATAGCTGAAAAATGAAATGAGGCACATTTAAGTTTAAAAAAGTCAAAAATACAAGGTGAAACACAATTCTGGTCAAAAAATTGAGAACTGAAACTTGCTTGAAAACAGCATGCCCTTGTAAACCTGCGCCTTGTCGCAAGAACAAATGATTATCAAGTTGCATCGGCTGTACCATTATATCGAAAATTTCTCCACCAAGATAAAGGGACATTCTGAAATTCGTTTCATCAGATAATTCTCGAAATTTTAGTAAATAATAAATTTAAGAGTATAGAAAATCAACAGCTGTTAGCGGAAACACACGTTCCATCCGACCAGCGAACAATCTTTGAATTTCCTTGTTTCTGTATATTACCATCGTCATCTAATATATAACGCCAACGGATTGTATTTTCCACCTACAAAACAAGGTAGTTTAAGGCTATGTATTAAGGGTAAGAATCGGCAATAAGTCATTATGAACTGATAAGCAACTAATTATAAGAACAAGTAAGCGCTTCATATTTTTATCAACTGCATTTAATAGATTGTACTATCGCACCAGCCGCGGTAATCGGAGCAACTGATTCTGTTGTCGGCGCAACGACAAATGTATATCTTTCAGCGCAGAATATTCACAGGAAATAGTATGCAATTGCATAATCAAAAGAAGACACACTGCACTGAATGTCAAAGCAGTTCTGGTATTTCTGTGTATTTTTGGCAGCAAATTTAATTTTTTTAGCAATCCAGATTTAATTAAAATAGTTTTTTAAAGATTCATTCGAGATTGCACTTTGAGAAAAGGCATGAAGATTAAATGCTGCGCACTTTAATGCAATTGTTAATCTGTAAAACAATGAGATTAAAAAGAAGACCAAGAATACATACACGCAACTTCAGTCTAGCACGTCCTTCTTCATCCAGTAAATCATCTTCATCAAATTCATCTTCGTAATGATCTTGATCGAAAGGACGCGGTTCAATACTCAAAAAATTTGGGAATTTCACAAAATAGAGTCCTTCATCAGTGAATTTTGGACAAATTCTTGCAGTGTTAACTTCAACAACTGTCGGCTCAAGACGTTCAGTATCTGCAACACCTGCTTCTGGATCAGGATATAGACGCGGTCCAACAATATCATCTTCCGTCAATTCCTAAAACAGGATTTCCATATTGAGTGATAAAACTAATTATTGAAGTGAGAAGCCTTATCAATATATTTCACTTATAATAATTGTTCTTCTACATAACTGTGGATTCGGCTACTGACAAACACCAAAAACGCGACAGTTCGAAATTTTCATGTCATAATTTATATAAATATAACATATAAATGTTCGTTGTTGCTTGCCAGACAAATTTTAAATTCTTCACCGACTGATTTGAAATTTTGATACAATGTTGCATCCGAATAA
The DNA here is from genome assembly GCA_028564675.1 of Onchocerca lupi. Taxonomy (NCBI): domain Eukaryota; kingdom Metazoa; phylum Nematoda; class Chromadorea; order Rhabditida; family Onchocercidae; genus Onchocerca; species Onchocerca lupi. The sequence goes on from JAOVVO010000054.1 coordinate 142,748, forward strand.
GTGAGTGTTTAAGAACTTTCGGAGATTTAAGATCTGAACAAACGAACATCTACATTTTTATTTATATAGATTGGCTAGAATTAGTTGAACAACGATAAAAAGCATTAATCAATATGGTGTTAATGTTTATACTTGAAATTATTTGATATGTAATCAAAACTTTTATATTTTTGAAATCTTTCGAATCATATATCATCTTCAACGCACACTTGATACAATTCCGTCCATTTTTTGAAATTTATGAAAAAGCTTGTGTTTTGCATTATAACTTCCTATATTATTTAGAACTACGGAAATTTCTGGTGGTAATAGAATTTTTTCAGGCTAAGACGAGATAAAAATAGCATAATTCTCATCATTTGGTGAAGTTCCACATGTCTGACAAAGAACATTTAAAATGACTCTGAATTCTACAATCAGTGAATTATTGATTTCATTTCGACAAACAAAGCAAATCTCATATAACCTTTCGTTCTTCATCACTTTCCTTGTCGCTGTCACTTTCTGATAATGCAATATCTTTAAGTCCTTGTTTCTGTTTTCCTATTTCCTCTGAAGAGCTTTTCGACGTAATAGCAGTATCTTTTTCGCTGTCATCTGATTCTTTTGCTTCATCTAGTTCCCGTTCTGAAACTGCGTCTGAATCGTCAGAAACAGCAGGAAGCGGCTGTCGTCCCAAAAGGACATCTGAATCTTCCTCAGCTTCTAGATGCCGCACTGAAGGAGCACTTGAATCATCATCACTTCCTGCTGCGACTATATTTCGTCGTTCTAGTGACGGAGACCTACTCTTTTCAGCAGTGAAACCTTTCCCTGGAAATAAAAATCCACAATTATCACAAATACAACCACAGTAACAATAGTAAGGATGCCATCAATGAAGTTTAGCAAAACAAAAAAATCGGATTTTCACCTTTCTTCTGCATTTGTTCGTCATCATCATCTGATGATGTGACTATATTTTGTTGCTGCAGCTCAGTTGTGGAATCGTTCTCCGACGCGCTTTCTTGGCCATTCCCTCCTGATTCTTCATCGCTTGAACTACCTTCCGAAGACATTAGTAACGCTGAATATTCGTATACATTGAAAGCAAACGCTGCTCGCATCTTATCATCCACTAATCGGCAAAAATCCATCTTTTTCTTCTGCCTCTCTCACTCAATAAGTTGCCCGCATCACTACATCCGTATCATCCACTTCATAATATCACTAAATAGCTCATTTCCCTTAATGCCGTCATCACGGCGATGTAAAATCATAAATCACCTTGATATCACGTAACAACCCGCTAAACTTTATCAACTACACGCACTACGTTTGCACCAAACAAACACCGACGGCAAAACTGAATGCAGCTGATGCAAGATGGACCGAAGTAAATACGGCCCGTCATATTCTAACTTACTGGGAAATATCTGTACGTGATGAGATCTAAAGATACGTGAGTTGAGAGGCAGGTGATGTTTGCTTGTATTCATCGATGTAACGTATCTCTGGGGTTAATTTATCGACAGTTATTCCGAAGATTTAGCGAGGAAAATTTCGAAGAGATCAACTTAAGGTGACGTTTTTCCCAATATTCCCTCTCTGTACTTTTCCTTTTATCCTGGAAATATTCCATTTTAAGCGCACATAATGTCAAAATTTGTAAAATTTTATTCGTAAAACTGCGATATCTGAATATTTGAGTGCACAAATGCTCCCATGAAAAAAAGCGAAAAGAAGAAGTAAAATAAATGCTGCAGGTAGTCATAAGAACGTTGTTAGTGACAAGGAAATGATATTAGTTATATGCATCGAACTGATAAAAACATATCAGTGAGATGGAGAGCATAATTTACATAGTTGATTTCGAGATATTTAATGATGAATTTAATTGAAGTTTTCAGCGAACCGCATACGGTAGTTTGTAAAAGTGGCGTGGTTGCTTGTTGGCATCCGAAGAGGTCATTTCCCTACGAACATTCCAAACCTATTGATTTGAAAAAAATAGAAACGGAGAAGCAGGTTATTCTTATTTAATTTCAAAATTATGATATTCTGGCTAGTCGATGAAGTCTGAGCAGACATATAAATATTTAATGTGGCCGTAAATAACTAATACGTTGCAAAGTGTTTCTTGTTCCTTTTTATGCTATCATTTATAAGGAATTAAATAAGCAAGAGCGTATAACTCATTGTTTTATTCCAAGTTTTGTTTTGAGAAGGATTTTCAAGCTAATTTTATCGTCAAATCTTATTTTTAACTTCTGGAATTACAGGGTTCGGGTGCGCTGAATAAAGAAATCGAGTGTATTGCTGATTTACAGGGTTCACTGTCACGTACAGGCCCTCGTAATTATCTACTTCGTGAAATATTTTATACTGGCAAACACGAGTGGTATACAAGGTATTATTTTACTATTTTTCGAAGTTCAGGAGTAGGCAGCAAATATTTATTAAATTGTGACATGTATGAAACTTGAGAGTGCACTGGCTTCAAATTCTTTGATTCGTGCGTGACAGTGTTTGCGTAGGAAATCTCTTCATGCATATCTCACTCTGTATGGAAAGGCTTCGTAGCTAGAAGAGATATACTTCAGAAGCTTCGACCAAGCTTCTGAAGTGAAAGATATTATACAGGTATATAGAGGCTTTAGCCCGCATACCTCTTCAATTTAAATAGGCAGCCGTAGATGAAAACTTAAATCACATTTCTTTAAAAGGAGTTCAGATAAATGCTTTTCTTTACTTAGTTTATTTTAAAATACTTTTTCTAACGTGTTTCCAGGCACCGTGAGGAACGATTGCGCTCTGTAGCGGCACCTGACCCGAAGAGGCAGAAGTGATCATTCTTGAAAGATTTTTTGAAGTACCGACTCATAGTTTCGTATTTAATTTTTGGCTTCTTAAATTATTTTCTGTCAAATTAGACTTGGCTTGTATTTTTTTTCTATTCCGCTTGAAACAATATTCTGTCTTTCTGAATCTGACATGCGGCTTGATGCGTTTTTATCGCGAAGTGCTGCTGATGCGATTTGGTTAGGTCGAATCACCTATGCTAATGGATTGAGGCAACAATGCTATTATGTTAACAAATTGCTTGCCTCACGAAAACTGGGATCTGATTCGATGAAAAAGTAAGTTTGGGTTTGATATTCTGCATTAAGTTTTTGTGAGTCAGACAAAATGGGCTTTTTATACGAATATTTTAGGAGCTATGTATTGTTACTGGAGCACACACCTGTTTATACTGTTGGCATAAGGCACTTCAAATATAGTGAAGATGAAGAACACCGGCTGAAGAAACTGGGTGCTGACTTTTACCGGTATTTAATTTTTCATGTATTATGGAAGGTGAAATAAGCATGAAGAATGAAATAGTATGCTTAAAAAAGCTCTAGATTTAAATTTTCAAGTTTTCCTACATTGATAAAAAGCGTAGGCATCAAATATATCGATTACCGTATATTTTCATGCAACGGTCTATATATGAATAGACTTTATGAGTGGCATTACAAAATTCCAGCCAACTACAGATGACATAATCATGTTTTCTTTTTCTTATTTTTTTTCCCTTTCATTTATTTAGTTTAATTAGGTTTGATTTTTCTCAACTTATACTTTTCCAGTTTTTTCCATCTAATTGGATTTCTAGGACAAAGCGAGGTGGACTCATTACATTTCATGGCCCCGGCCAACTTGTCGTTTATCCTATTGTTGATCTTCATTTATTGCATGTAAAAGGTCCGGACCAGAACTCTACTCTTGTAGGTGTTCGTCGCTATGTATATCTTGTTGAAGAGGCAATCATCAAAACTGTTCGTAGTTTCGGTTTGCTCGGTGCAGACCGATCGCCCAATACAGGTTAATTTAAATTTGCTTGAAATTTTCGTTTGGCAAAGCATGTACCACATCTAGATTTGAGTTTGATATTGACTGATAATTTTCAAACACAACGGAATATAATTAGAAAGTTTAAACAAATTGAGAAAATACTACCATATTGGTGATATTCGCTATTTATTCTTTCTTCTAAATCAGTAGCATTTTTCAGGAGTTTGGTTAGCAAATGGTATGAGAAAAATAGCGGCAATCGGTATAAATGTTCGAGATGGTGTCGTTAGCCATGGCTTAGCTCTTAACTGTAATACGGATTTGAATTGGTTCCATCAGGTAAAATTTAATTTTCTTGCATCTAAACTTTAAATTAAATTTTTTGCTGTTATAATCGTACATGGTAAATATGTTTTTCTTGCTTCTGATCTTTGTTACTTTTTTTTTTGTTATATTTGTTACTTCTTATTTTTTGTAGTATTCAAGTCCAAACAGCTGAAGTAATATTGGCAGGTTCGAATTTAGATAATCAATATTTCGATCAAGATCAGAATGACAACATAATAAAAATGCAAAATTCTCATTTCAGTTCTTTTAATCTCTGACAAATATCATCGCTTTATAAACTCTTCATTTTACATTTTGGCTATGAATCAAAATATTAATAGTTTCAGATTGTACCTTGCGGTTTAGTTGGAAAAGAAGTCACTTCTCTGACGCAAGAACTGGGAAGAAATGTTTCAGTAAATGATGTTTTTCCAATTTTTTGCGAGAACTTTGCCGAGGTGTTCCATTTTGATATTAAAATTTGTAATCCAGACAAGTTTTATGAAAAAGATCATTTACAACATTAAGTGGACCGCAAAGTTTCTGAATTTTTACAAGCCATGGATTTTTTTTTCCTCCTATTCTGAACATTTTTTTTTTTTTTTAGAAATAACTTTAATACAATTAATTAACATCAAGAAGAATAATATCAGTGTGAATTTGGATGCGAAAATGAATGTATGACCAAATTAGAAGTAAATAAAGTATTAGACAAAATGCTTTTTTTAAAAAATATCTCGGAGTTTCAAATTCGCTGAGAAAATTGAGCTTCAAAACGAGGACGGTCTAGTTGTTAAACTTTGATTATTTGAAATAAACGAATAAATCTCGATTTATTATTCCGACTTAACTATTTTTCTACCACTTGGTTGCATTATAATCGTTGCTGTAAGCATGGTGCAGGTTTGTGTTAAAAACATTTCGAATCGACTGCTTATTTTCTTATTTTAAAATGTTTTAATATAAAAATGGTTCGCAGAAAATACTTTGTCCTTTCTGAATAAATTGAACACATTTCGGTACTTCCAAGGGTTTCATCACTGTTTCCATCGTAGGCTTTCACTCTGATACAGATGAAGACATTCCAACTTTGTCATTATTATTCAGCAATACGAGATGTAATTTTAGCAATTCATGAATGAACCTCCGATTCGGGATGGTTTACCATTGGGTGACGGTGATAAGGTCAATAGCTATGGTTGGGGACTATAATTTTTTCCTCTGGTACGGTGCTTTGGTGGGCATGCAATTGATTTCTCGGCGAAAGCTGTGTAGTGGGGTCTAGACGATTTTTTGTGTAAGATGGATGTTGAGATTAAATATGCCAGTGATGCTTCCGAGTCTTAATAACAATCATTTGGAATTATTTTAATATTGTGGCACACTTAATTTTGCTTTCGATTCAGGCGTATTTAATTGTATTTTCTTAGCAGCCATACGTGGATTTGGATCGGATTCATGTAATTGAAATAGCACATCTGAACTAAATTGCATTTAAAGTCTTCATCAGACATAGTTCCTCATCAGTAGTGTTATTTGGCGAGAACACAGTCTAGCCGACAGTAGATGCTATTCTGGCCTTTTTTGTATACAATGCCTTGAAGTAAAAATTGATGATAACACGGGTAAAGTCGGAGATAAATCTATAATTTTAAAAATACATACATTAACAATAACACTGATATCAGTACTGTTTCTGATGTTAACAACGATCATAATAAAAAAATGACTGCTAGAAAATACTTTTTTTAATTATTGTACCTATATGGGATGGGAATATACTGGGCAATGAGGACAAACCGCAAATATTTCCAGGCAAACATAATTTTGCCTTCTAAAGATGTCGTGAAAAATATATTTTGCGACTATGACAATTCCTGTTAGAAAAAGGTATTTATTAAATGGGGAATAATTACGAACGAAGAATTATTTGAAAGTATCCAAATAGCTAATCACTGTTTTTCTTTCCCTTGTAGCTCGTAGAACAGAAGATTTCTCTAGTTCCTTTTGTTGATTGTTGATTGGAATCGATTGTTGCTTGGGTCGTTGTACAATAATGCCGTTAGAAAACCCTTGTAGAAGACTGTTGTACGAACGCAGGCGCTCGTTGATTGATAGTCGAATAAGAATATATTTCTCCTCCAAATCCGACCCTTACATATCCTTTCGGAACCCCTCCTTCTTTCCTGATCTCCAATTTGGCGCCTCAGATCTCGCTTTGTTTAACTGTTAGTTGGAACGTTTTGGCGGGAAACATGTTTATCCTACTGTTATCGGCCTATTGGTAAGTTTGAAGTTACGCGCTTCATGACCTTTTACATCCCTTGTTTACATCAATTTTCGGATTTTTCCGACAAAAGATACCTAAAAATGATCAATAAATAATGATTGATTTTCAACTTTGTTTTATTTTAACTTAAGTTTTGTTTTAACGGTTTTTTTTTTTTTTTTTTTTACTCTTATAAGCTCGTCAAATCCAATCAGTATTATGTTTTATATAATCCAATGAAATTCATCAATGAAATGAAAACCAACTCCTAAAATATTCCACATCCATAAATAAATGTTCTATCTTTCAGTCTCATTTTCTGACGGAAATTTGTCTTAAAATTTTAATCAAACCAGCTTTAGCAACACTTAATGGTGTTATTGAAAGATTTTTGGGCAAATTTATCCCATTCATTCCTGGACATTAATGCATTTGTATTTTGTGATTACAGTGAGCTGGTTTTTCATGACACGGGATCTGAAGTAATGAAAGCAGTTTTTGTATTTAATTTTTTATCGAGTAAAAGCATTTGCAATGCTTTTCTTTTTTACTTTTTGGTAATATTGAAAATTTAAATTTGAGACAAGAGAAAAAATAGAAGAGGAATTCCATATTGTCTTCAAGAGAAGTTATAATCAAGAAAAGGTGCAAAGAGTATGACAGTAATTAACTGTCTCAATCAGAGAAGGACAGTTGATTCTATTTTTCTTCCAACGAAATTTCCATATCTCAATACAACAAAAAGCTGGAATTGACTTAGAAAGAAGTCTGAAGCTGCAGAAACTGCAATGTGATATCAGTAAACACTTCTGTCATTTTAGATTTGCAAGAAAGGCTTATCCTTAATTTGTTTAGCAATAGCATAACTGATATGAAGAAATGCGATGAGTAGAGCTTTTTCTTCGAGTTGAATAGCAGTAAGTATTTGCAAGGTTTACGACGACAAATGTAACGCAACAGACGTTTTCGACGTCAGGTTTTAGTCTGAAACAAATATGGCAAGACGATGGATCTATTTGCAATATCAAAAAATGTGTTGGCATTTATCAGTGAAATGTTATAACCGCCTGAATGAATTTTGACTTTACTAGAAAGAGCATTGGCAGTGGGTCTTTTAAATGTAAAAGTTATTTCTGAATAGTATCCCTTGCATATCACGATCACAATTGGATAATGGATAATAATGCTTTATTGATGGTCAATCGTAGAACTGGAGGATTTATTCAGAAAATAATAGCTTTGAGTAAGTAATAATTACTTTTTGTAAGCGAATATGCTTGAAAAGTTGAAAAATAGTCTTTTTTTTTCTTGTTTTTTTGCAAGTGTAGCAATAGTTGTTAAGCGTATAACTTTTTGAATGATTAAAGTGGAAAATATGCTTTAAATTTTGTTCACTCTAGAAAAAATTAAGAAGTTATTATGATGCTGTGCTTCCAGTTTCTTATTGAACAGTTTCAAAAATTTTGTAAATAAGTGACCTGAGAATTTTTTTCTTTAGCAAAATATTCATTACCGTTCTAATTACGAACAATTTCCGCTTGAGAATATATCAGTCACAGCATTATGTATCGACATTTGTCCTTAGAAAATGTTCGTCTCTATGTTCTCGGCCATCATCCATTAAATCACAAATGATAGATAAACTATTCTTCAGTTCGAAAATTTAGGTATTGAAGATGTTCATATCACTTTAATTAGATCAATTTATTAAGGAAATTTCTTGATTAAAATTAACAATATTTTTGATTTCTAAGTGGTATGCACAAATAGTCTTGAAATAGCTATGATTCCAAGATGTGATAATTCTCATTATTAATTGCTAATTTCAAGACAATGACGTTTGGTTTTGGACGCATGAGCAGTTTTTAAATGCTATAATCTTTAGACTATAGAATAAATTTTAAGAGATTTCGCTAGCGTGTTTTTTTTTTTTAATAATATTGAATCCTAAACTTTTAACACTGGAACTTTACAACCAATAATAAATTTTGATAAATTTTCTACTTTATTTAGCATATGCGAAATAATGTTTTAGATTAGTGATAATTTTCAAAACAAAGCTACTCGGAATGCTTATTTCTCGTCAATTTCCCCGGCCAATTTATCTGATCACAATAATTTTATTATTTGGAATTTTTCTTGCGATGATTAATTTATTACATCTACGTACTATTTTGAGTGAGATACGAAAGTAGGTGCTTGAGTTGTGTTTATAGGTCTCAACATAATTAGCTGTCATTTAAGTATTCTGTTTTCTTATTTTAATTCTTGAGTATTTCATTTTCTTATTTTCATTAGATTTTTAATTATCTTGCTGTTGCGAATTTTTTTAAGATCAATAGATCATTCCTTTCGATTTTATCTGTTTGTATCCAAAAAAAAGTTGTTCTAGTAATTTCATTTCGATATATTCATAGAGATATTTCAAAATCAGTTGAAATTGCAGTCTAAATATAAGCCTTCCACGACAGTATAACTCTTGGCCTTCACAACAGTGTAATTCACTGAATTATTCGAAAGAATGTGTTGGTGCAAGACAACCAGTAGTCTGAATAACTGGCCATAAAGTAGGTATTATTGGATATGGCTCAATTTGATGGACAAAGGGAAAGGAAACATTCTTTAATTTTATGCTTTTCTATCAAAAATCTGCATGGGACACAAAAATTTATGAGAACCTTTTATTCATAAATTAAGATAATTTTCAAGATTTGTGCAAGATGATTTTTTGAAAAATTCAAACGCATTACAATGTTTTCTTTAATAATTTAGACTAATGATTGATTATCTTTTAGAAAAAGGAGGGAATTTCAATGTCACATGAAAGAAAAATTAACATAAATTTCAGGGCTTACGGAATTATTTATCGCATGTAATTAAAATTTTTGGAAATCTTGGGTACAAATTGTATATTGATAAATTACCTGAAAACGTTTTTTTTGATGTCCTATGGAGTCACGAATATCCATTTTCTAACCCTTTGTTTAGTTTACACTGGACCAAACTGCAACCTTATCAAAAAGTGAATCACATACCTGGATCGGGATATTATACAAGCAAGATAAATTTCAAACATTGAAAGAATAGAGTAGTTTCTAACAGCAGTAAATCTCGGAAATTCATTTTTTTTCATCTTCTAATTCGAGTGAAAATTCAAATTAAAAAAAATTGAAAGAATAAAATGAAGAATCTGAAATTCTGCATCTTTTAGGTAAGCTTTGCAACGAAAGGCCTGACATTTGGAATACCGAAAGCTTTCAATTAACCGGCAAAACGGGATGAGTTTCTAAAGTATGCAAGCGCTCATACAGATAAGTTATGGGTCAAGAAGAATAACAAACATCGAGGCGTAAGAATTCAGGACATCAAAGAGCTCCAACTTTCGGATAATGACTCATTTATCCGAGAATATATATCACGTCCATTTCTTATCGATAATCAGTGAAACATAAGAGTATCAATAGTTTGAAATATCATGTATATTTTTTGACTACTAAAAAACGACATGACTTTAAAAATCTTCAATAATATAAATTTCAAAAAATCTTAGAATTTCTCAAACAGAATAGCTTTTTCCAAAAACAATTTTTTTTTTTTTTTTTTTTTGAAAATTTCCTTGTAAAGATGTGAACTACCATTGAAACAAGAAAACTTCAAATCCTGGCGGTATTTTTTAGATTCATAATTTAAAATAAACCGATGGCATTAAATGATAGTTCTCTATGGGAGGGAGTTTTCAATTTAAATGTCACGAGATCGATCGCCAATGAAGTTCTTTTTGTGTTCAGTAAGTTCGATTTACCGCTTCGTGTGTGCATCTATGAGGGAGATATGCTGCTACGCTTTTGTTCTAAAGATTATGAACCATTTGATGTCAATGATGTTGATAAATAGTTGTCGGCGATGACTACACACCACTTTGGAAGGTAACGAAAATCAAAATCGAATGAAATTTCGTTCAAAGATTTCAAGAAAATTTTTTCCTTCAAAACGTTGTTAGTCATTATTCAAAGTCAAATTTCAGATGCCATCATTAGAGAAATATTATGGTGAGCGACAAATGACTTTTCAGCATGCATTCAACGCATATATTGCTGATTTACACAAAGATCCCAGTTTAATTTGGAAAAATATCAAAGAAATTATTACTGTTGTAAATTTAATTTTTAATTCACTTAAGAAAAAAAAGATTATCAACCATTCATCCTTTACTGCTTAGTATAACATCAAGAATGACTGAAAGGGTTTAAGAGACTGAAATGAGACTTAAAAATTGATCTTTTCGGATGATTCGAACTTCATTATGTTCGATTTTACAACTTTTTACAACTGCAAAATAACTTGTGCACAGAATATATTTTAAAAAAGAAATTAAAGTCGATTTAGAACAAAAAGCTTGAAATCGTTACGCAATTAAAGTTCTAGTATATACAGAAACATGCATTGAAACCATCATAATAATCCTTGTCAAATTTTGATTATAAATTCCTACACGAATAAGTAAGCATCAAAAAAGAATCTTAAAATTTAGGTTTTCGAATCACAACAAAATGAAATGATTGCTGCTGGAGCAAATTTTTCTGACAAAAGGTAAGAAAGTTCAAAAATAAACTTGAAACTCGGTAAAATCGAGATAACAAAATGGATTAAAAGCTCCAGCGTTTTTTTTTTTTTTTTTTTTTTTCTCGATAATAGCAAGTCATTTGCAGGCCATTCTTCGAACTAAGCCGTTTTGACTTTGTACTTGATAAAGACCTCAACGTTTATCTAATGGAAGTAAGTACTCGTCTCGTCTCTTAAAATCTTAATATATTTCAATTCTGCGAATGTTTTTTTATTTTTTACTTTCTTTGAAAAAGTGGTGAATTCAGAAATTTTAAATTTAAATCAAAATTAATTTCAAATTATTGATTGGACAGTAAAATTGAAAATCATTTTTTGCAGGCAAATATGTCACCAAACCTATCATCAGGGCATTTTCCACCAAACAAACTGCTTTATGAACAAGTGATCATTAATCTGTTCTCATTTGTCGGTATAGCTTCAAATTTACATGGAATATCACCTGAAGATTATTTGTTAGTAAAAATCCTTATTTTTATGCAGTAAGTTTCCCAAAGATGTGTTATTGGAAATATCAATTTGATTCTTGTGAATTTAAACATATATTCCAAATAGTTTACATTATTTGTTTATCTGGGAGGCATTTGGAAGAATTTTTATGATAAAATTCTGCCAGAAAATTTTTCCATTCACTTTGAAGTAAATAATAAATCTTCTAACTAACTAAAAATAAATCATATTTTAGCAAAGATAAACACAGTCAAGGAATGCTCGTTTCCGATCGGGATCTTCAAGTATTTAGCAATGATTGCAACTCCAAATGTTTCGATAAAGATGGTTGCAAAAAAGAACTTGTAAGTGGTCTTACATGTTAGGAAAAGACTAGTTCTACTTAGATTTTTAATAGAATTACTTCGTTTTTTGATACTCATCTTTAGTTTTGCAATTTAATTTCGCCTTTCTTTAATATTCTAAAATATATTTTCAATGGACTGAAAAACATAATTACGGAATTATCAAATATCTTACGCAACTTGATTTATTCGGTCATTCTTAACACTTCCAACTGACACTACCTGTCACCATTCTAATGTTTTGATGAAGCTGAATCTTGTAACAAAGGACTGGAAGCTAGAAAGATAAATGACAAACTTCGAATCAAATTATTTTCAGAAACGTTAGCTATTCAGTCATTGTATGAGCTATCAATTGAGGGATATCTTACGAACAACTTATGAAGAGCACATGTCCAGGCGTAACATGCGTCGAACATTGCCGCGTACGGTAAACAAACCAAAACATGCCGGCCTATTCCATAATGAACTGGACAGACTGCTTACTATTTGGTTTGATGGTAAATGTAAAGATGATAAAACTTGGTGCTATTGATTTAGCAATTTGATAAAGTGAAAATTTCGAACTCAAGGGTCAAAGTTAGCCGAGACAGAAAGAGATGACATGTATTTCTTTTTCCTATTTTTATACCACTGTTTCAAAAAAAATTTGAATTTTTCAGTTATGTCAAAAGACGAGTATATCTCATAAAGCAATATTCCTTTTCTATTTTTGTCACGATTTTATTAAAACACAAATTCAAATTTCTATCTCTAATACATGAAAATATTTTTTCCTAAATTTCCAACATTTTTTCAAATTAAATATGATCAAATCAACATTATTCATCATGTAAATAATACAAAACAATCAATAATAAATTCAACAGAAACAGAAAGCATTGAGTCATTGCGGTACTTAGGATTTAAAAACTAGCCAGCCAGGCATTAATACACGTATCAGACGATATAAAAATTTCAAGTAGTGATCAGCAGAATATGAATACAAAGGGGTTTCAGAATTCAAAGAGAAAATTACTTTTAAATGGACATAATCAAATGCAGCACTGATTTAATACCAGCATTTGAAACAGATAATCCATAGTTCTTATCACTGATTAAAGAAATCTTTTCCCTCATAATCGAACAAACAATACATATTGTCCGAGTAATAAATATCGAAAAATCGATAGATATGAAGTGAATATAGATGCGAACAATAACTGGATTTTTTTACTGGTTCTTTTCTTAAGTTAAACCATCCACTTTTCTTTCCATGCGTATCTATACTTTAAGAAATTTCAAAATGAAAAGCATCTAATTTTCGAATTTACATTGAAAATAATTTCTGTAAAGATTCCTTTTTTACATATCATAAGACAAATGAGTTTTTAAACGCAAAGATTAACGTACACAGCAACACTACAATATTGGCTACTGCAACGAACATCTTTCGGTGGGCTTTGCAAAAATTTAGCAAGTAAAAATGAATGATTATATTGGTCATAGTGTCAAATAATACCTGTAAAGGTTCCAATCGAATACGTTTTCAAAAATAAATTGCTTTTTGACGAACAAAATCCAAAAGATTTATCTCATTCGTCTATAATCTGGGATTTCATCGAACTTTTATTCACAACAATATTTCAAAAATGCAATGAATTCGTCTAAAACCGATATTTCCTAACACCTATAGAATTTTTGTAATTAGTGTGTCAGCAATTTCGAGATCATTATCGGAAGTCTGAACAACAAGAAATTTGAAGAGTGACTGCATGGCATTCTTCTTAAACACTGATACATCACTTTGTCCAAATGTAAAATTGGAAAATTAGATAATAATTCTACTATTCCTTGATAATAACTAATACTTTGAAAAATTCTTCAAAATTTAAAACATTACTTTTACTTACCTGGGCAACCATTGCAGAGTTTCTCAATGGCATTATGTTTTTCAAATGACCAGTCTATTCAACATACTTTTCCTTCGAAAAACTTTTGCATTTAAACCATGGTAATTCACCTTTGAGAGAGTAGATAAGAGCATATCTGATGAAATCAAATCGTCCCGACGATTTAGTGCTGAAAACTTCACAATATAATTTCCAATTCACTTATTAAAAAAGAAATTTTTTGCAAAACTGTTCCAGAAAGTGTTTTTTATTTTTTGCAAATAATTACCAATCTTTTCTTTCAAATTGAACTTGTAAGTAAATTCGCAATTTAATATGCAAGACAAATAATAGAATTCTGATCAAGATTCCTTATAAATGACATTGATCAAATCGTTCAGAAAATAAATATGATCCGATTAGATAGTATCTTCTGCATCACTCTTCTGGATGAACAGCTATAAAATTACTTCAAGATTACTATCTCACTTCTTATCTTTGCAGCAATTTGGAGCTGGTATTGAATTATCATTTATTCATAAGTAGTAAAAAAAAAATAGAAATCTCTACCAACACGGTGACCATTCGGTAAGGCGAAACGTACAGTATCAAAGAATGAATGTTTTATTGCACGTGATGGAAAAAAGATTGTACCTAGTGAATCAGCTCTGGTTCTGACGGCATCAAAAATTTCCTGCACAAACCCATTCCATTACCTAAATGAAGATCATTATATAGAGATCATTTTTTGGACTTTATCAGCACCGTTACTGACTCATAATAGATGTCGTTCAGACATTGAGCCTTATTATATGATGTAAAGGTAATTTCTTGAATATTAAAAGTTTATTGCTACAGTATGAACCCAAGGTAAAATCTTAGAATAAAAAATTCTAAACTGCTCTGAATTTTAACATTATATCTAATATTAATTATATAGATTTAAGCCCTCATGAATGACATTCTGTTTTAAACTCAGATCCATAAAAAAGTTATCAGGTTCGACAAACGATGAACGATGCCCGTCAGATATAACGCTTGCAATCTTGAAAGCTAAAATATTAACAGTAGAAAAAAATTAATACTTAAATCAAAAGTTCAGGACTCTGTGATACCACCTGCAATAACATGCAGAAAGAAAAAAATATTACTGATATCTGCAGTCAACAAAAAAATCTTACGGAATTCGAAAAATTAAAATGAAATCCATCGCATTCCTCACTTTCAAATTTCATTAACTGATTTAAGAAATAGTTCCAGCAATATTATGATATCATCTTTCCTATAAGAGTCATCTAATTATCAGTGATGAAAAGATGAAATTCCACAACTTTTCGATAATAATTAAAAAACAAAATTTTTAAATTAAAAAGCCGACTACAAAAACTGGACAGATCTTCCAACGAAGAGTCTAGTAATTCCATGATCAATAAGTTGAATTCACCCTGGTTATCAGACCACAGAATCTAAGCAATCGGACGACAATAATTGAATTATTCAGAAGAAAAAAATGCATACATTTTTGTCAATCAAAAATTAAAGAAATCTTTTCACTTACTGGAAATCAAGCTTCATTTTTGAGGTTTTTATAAATGTGATATTCGTGGCACAACTTATCGCTATTTTTACTTTTGTCTCCAGCTTCATGGCGACATCGTTATGGTTGAATAAATCGATTCCTGCAAAATCCGATAGATCCAAGCATAACTGTAGTGAATGAAAAAATATTTTGATGCTTTCTTAATTATATAGGATTCCAAAGCATAATCATACCTTTTCTCTCTTTTCTCAAATATTCGTGCAATTTTTTTATGACCGCTTTCATATTCTGAGTAGCATTCAGATTCCAGAAGAAAAAAAAAAAAAAAAACAGTAAATACAACTTCTGGAATTGAATAAGAATGCACCGAATAATTATCATACTAAGCAAAGATCAATAACGATGAAGACAAATGATTTAGAAGAGAGGGTTATTTGAGAATACTGTCCCAAAGGTACCACTGCCTATTTTGTGTAGCAGTCGGTAGCGTGAACAAACAATCAGGTCATCATTCTTTCGAGTTCTTAACAGTTCTGTCGTTGTCATTACATTGAAATAATAATTAAGACTACCTTCTACATCTTGATTCCCGAAGAAATTCCAATGAAAGAGATATCCATTTTTTGGTTGTTCAGTGGTTCAAGATCAAGAGTTAGTATAGTGTGTGGGCATCGATTTCAAATCAGATCGTTGGAACAATGAATGAACAATATTTTCATTTCCCTAATGGTAGCTGCGCCAGTCAGAAATGCTTACGTGTATCTTTTCTTGGCAGGACAACAAAGTTCATCACACCACCAACTTCTCTCTGCAGCATTCTTTGTCCATCCGTTGTAGATTTCCTGAGTGCCGCATGTTCCGCTCTATCCGCTCGCTGAACGACTTCCTTGGACAGAATCAAGAAAGTCACGAGCGATTGGAGTACGATGTGAATGCTACGTGCTGCTGCGGAAAAACAAAGCAGGCTTCCCGCAGGTTCACGGCAATAAAAGTGAAACATTCCAAGAATGTAACCAAGAAGCGTCGTTACGTGAATTCCCTACTGCCTTTCAGTACATGGATTTTGGCTTTCATCTCCAATTGTACTCGGTTACGCGAGCTTTTATTTTTGAACTAACTGCCATTTTAATGTTGTTTACTGTGAGAAAAGACGGGAAAGTTTTTATCGCGATCTTTTTTCCATCACTAAATCACGGAAGCGGAGTCATGATCAAAATTGACCAGTCGGGAGTAAATTTGACCAGAGATACAACGTGCATTTCTGATCTCCATTTCACTTCAACTTAGACACCCCGCTCTGGAAACTCCCTCCCACTTCTGTCATTTTCCTTTTTTTTTTGTTAAAGTTAGGGTAAAAGGATTGAAAATATGAAATTCAAACTCAAGTTATTACGGGAAATTCGGATACTCCAAAATACATCACACCAGATTTTAGATGTCATTGATGAATCTTAACCTTACATTGAACAATCTTAACATTTACTGTTAAACTATTTTAGTACTGCAGTGGAAAAAATTCCCCTACTTCTGTCATTAGGAATGTCTAAATTTTAATTAATTTTAGACTGTTATTTAGCGTCTTATGCAAAGTCCTTTTAAAATGGAAAAGGCAAAAACACCAGAAGTGCGATTGACAATGAAGGAGAGTCTAGAGGTGCTGGATATTACTGGCACGATTTCGGAAATAAAAATAAATGATAGTGGACAGTCAAGAAAACTAGAAGACAAAGAAGCGGTGAATATTCTTGGAAATGAAAATCTGGAAAATTCTCTCAGTGATGAAAATGCGAATATTCAACAGTTAAGAAACCCCGATGACGTAAGTTTGATATTCCCAATTTTATAAACTCACGACATTGTAGTACGATCTGTCACTTTCATTTCTAAAGGGTCTTTCATAGTTAATCTCAGGTTACTTCATATATAGTTCTTCGAAATTATCCGCCACTAATGACTTCTATTACTGGTAAAACACTTTCTTTTACTTGTTTGAATACATAATACATCCCCTTATAATAATACCGAACATTGCTTACATTCACTTTCTAGATGAAAGATGATGACTTGTCCTCTTTATATCCTTCGCTTACTTTTATTGTAAAAAAACAAGAATGAACTGGGAGCTGATAACTGTTGATAAGACCATTTTAATGATTTATTGTTCACAACAAATGTAAATAATATGAATCTGATGGGAATGATAAAGTTTGAATTTGAAAAGATATCCTAATCTGTTCATTTCACATCTTAGCACTTCATTACAGCATACATTTCTTTATGCTCATAACGATGGTGGGACTCAGTAAAACTTAACTATCATTACAAATAACTGGAACTTAGTGAAGTCGAATAAAAATAATTACAAAAAAACAAGGATGTATAGGAAGATTGTAGTTACATGTTATCCGTACCTGAAACCTTATAGGTACTGATTTTTCCTAGGACGAAGAAGTATCTGGATTTGACCAAGACCAGAATCAGGCACATCCAGCACATATCCCACGCATAGGACAATTTTTCATGCACGATACCCGTGAAACCGGTGAGAAAACTAAGCAGTATCGATTGTCACGTGCTGATTATAAATGGCGACATGATTTATATAATGAAACTGATCAAATACCAATGTCTGATTTCGAATTTGTCATGAAATATGGTATTGACCGAGAAGGAAATCCTGTCTCTTCGGTAAGAATGTACATTCCATGCGAGTAAGAAATTCTTTTGTAAGATTGCTTAGATGATTGAAACAGGACAATTTCAGTGAAAAAAGATTTTTTCGAATTTTCCATAGCTTCTATATTTACTTCTAATTTTCTTATTAGGTCCTTTTCGGTAAGATTATTTTAAGGACACATCTTTATTTTAAAATTATTACAAAAATTATTTCCGGCTTCCCGACAAGATATGCGTGGCATAAATCAAATTCGAGCGCCAGCAGTCCCAGCAAATATTTGGAACAGACTATGTCATTTTAAAAAGACATGTCGAGGTATATTTTTATTGTTTTTGATGTCTTAAACAATACTCCAAGTTATTTATTTATAAATATTAACCTTAACTGAAATGATGTACCTTTTTTGATTTTAATTGGTATCAGATTCATTTCCTAGTGATATTATCTAATGTAAGTGTTTTAAGTTCATGGTCATGGGACTAATTACCAAGACGGAAGAAAAGATATAAGAAAGGTAAAAAGCGAAAATCGCTTATTATCTGTTGGTGATGCACTGAATAAAGAATATCGCGAAAACGAAAAGTTAGACGGAGGTAAATAACTGAGAATAATGTTAAATCCAATTTAGAGGACTGGAAGAACTGGATATTTTACTTGTAAGATATTAGTTCTCGACTTCTAAAATTTAACTGGACAATTATGGAATTTATCTTTTCATGATTGTTTGAGCTCTTGCTAACAGACATCATAGTGAGCAATTCTCATCTTGCAGCGGTAAAATTGACTGCAACTGCTGGCTGCTTTGTATATTATGTACGATATATCATCTAATTCTAAAGCAGTTTAGAATAGCAGTGTAACAGTTTTGAATCTGTAGTTGCTAATCGCATTAGCGATGAAATTAGTAGTTATGGCTATCAAATTTTCAAGATGTTTTTTTGGCGTTTAGGTGAAGAAGATCGAGAGAGCAGATCTGAGATATCCAACACAGATCAAAATGACACGAAGTTAGGAATGCGTCTTGGTAAACGTTACTCGACACAGCGGCCAACAAAATAAGATGAAACGTAGACTTTTTTATTTCGCACATGTTGCCCGCAATTACTTGGATTCTTTGTTATTTTTATTTCCATAATTAAATGATTAACTGCTCAAAAGATGAAGAAGAAACCGCTCCACGCGCCACTAATGTCATTTCTGACCCATACTTTTACTTTAAAAATTAATATTTTAGTACTTGAGAGCAAGGAATAATTATTGTTCTCGTTGATTCATATATAATTCAAATCATGACGACAAATTTCGAATAATGATTCACTAGACTGGTTCGTATGTTTTGCATATTGTAACAACTAATTTCTACGTCGTTTACTTTTACTCCTTAATAAATTGCTCGAACAGAATTTCGTTCCACAAAGTCCAAACATACATTCTTATCATCAACTGGTTTTGATTTGTAATCTGTGGGAAAGGGATGATAAATCAATAATATTCTGGAAGTAAATTTGTTGAGTAATAAATCGCACTTACAATACCGCTTTTCAGAAAGTATGGATTCACTGAATAATTTGCCCATTACATCATTGCAGTAGTTATTTTAGAATTTCTTAATAATTTCGAGGAAGACATATGCTTGGAACTTCATTCCTATCTAAATGATATAGTGAGGAAGTTCTTAACAACAGGAACCAAGCTTTAAGCATATTGATCAGCAGATGAAAAGTTCTAGTTTTCATAGCGGTCCAGAGAATGGTCTGGTGACGCAGCGATATGGTAGGGAATTGTTTAATGTTTTGTTGAGGGGACGATGATAATATAATTGGTCGTGCGAGGATAGCTGGGTGCGTAGGGATGGGTGGTCTGGTGTTTTTAGGTGAGGTTAGTCATCGAAGATGTGGAGTTGGAGTTTCGGGAGCAATCAGACGACTGGGAATTTGCGATGGTTGGAAATTTCTCACTGTAATTATTTTTTCAGTTTAAAGCTTATTGCAATGGCTAAACGGACGAAGAAAGTTGGCATAGTAGGGAAGTACGGAACTCGCTATGGTGCCTCGCTGAGAAAGACCGTTAAAAAGATGGAGGTATTCTTCCTGTTCATTTATATTACTGTTCAGTCATTCACTTGATAAACGAGAATATAGTTATTGGACTTGCATATATTGATGTGACTAATAGATTAGAATGTTTTTATATTAACTGATGGTATCAGGAAATGTTAATCTTTCCTCCCTGCCATTATGTAATAAATTTTATGATGATCACTGATTATGCATGGACATCATTTACAGTATCATTTAAAGCGCAGAAAAAATCTTTTAGGTTCTTTTTTATGCATGTTTTTATTTCTTTTCTCTTATCTCGATAGCGATTTTAGTAATGTCTTTTAGCATATTTGTACTTTTTCTACTAACATTTCAGTATTTCAGGTTACTCAGCACTCTAAGTACACGTGTGCGTTCTGTGGAAAAGAATCGATGAAGCGAAAATGTGTTGGCATCTGGAAATGCTCGAAATGTAATAAAGTAGTTGCTGGTGGTGCTTACGTCTACAGCACAACTGCAGCAGCTACTGTGCGAAGTACTATCAGGCGTTTACGAGAGGCTAAAGAATGAAAATGTGAAATGAGATTTTTGTTTTCGTTTTTTGTTGTTTTGTTTAAATAACAATAAATTTCTGTTAAATGTCACGGTATGATTTAGTCAGGTCTAAAGATATCAATAATTTTCCTTGTGCCATTGTTCTTCATCTTTTGGAATCCGTTCGAATATCATTTAAAGCTGCGCAGAAATCTTTTGACTTACGAAATTTGTTTACTATTAGCTGCGTTGGGAATAATCCTCTACTCATTGATGTATAGTATGGTTTGGAGAACTGTATATCCTGAATGTTCTGCTCCTTTGTGGTTTTAGATGTAATGGTTTGACGTGTCACGGTTGTCAGTCTCATAAAGGTGCTTGTTAATATAAATAATTGGTAGAGATTTCATATGGCGGGAGCTTTGATAGTTTACTGCAAAACATCAATATTTAATCACATTGACAAGGTAGTGTTTCAAACGTTTCAAGTTTGTAAGATTTTGGGTACAATGCTTTCTCACGAAGCATGGTGCAGCAAGTTTACTAGTACACCAAAGTAAATATAGAATGTTACGGGAAGTATTTTGTCACTTATCGGAGTCGATGTCATATTCCGATAACTGATAGTCTTGTATAGAAATTTTCATTGGTAAGGAAAGGCACGAACTCATTTATGACCATGAATGAATTGGAGGAACCGTATGGATTGGATTTTCCCTATGTGAATGATAATATCTCAGGAGGAATAGTTGTTCTCCTTCACCTTTTTTGGACTGTAAGAGGTGTGTATTGCTCACTTGTTTATTTCTTTACCTTTACGCATCCTTATATCCAGTTGTCTTTCTCGTGTCGGTGCGTATTATTTTTAAAATATTTGTTTTTTTTTTTTAAGACTGGAAAAATTAAATCTTGTGACAGAATGCCAACAGGATATCGGGTTGAGTGTATGGAATTCTTTGACATAGTAATCCTTGACATTCAAATGTCATGAGTATTATTTGATCATGCACTGTCGTTTTAGAAATTTGCAGTACTTTGGATCATCAGTTCCTGAGTACAGCAGTCAAAGAGGAACAGTTCAGATCAAATACGGCAAAATAGAAGTACTTTTGAAAAATCAAGAAGTTCGATGAGATTTTTTCCTATCATCATGCTCATCTGAATATAATGTATAACGACATTGCTTACAAGAAACAGACAAAAATTTGCCAGGTAATTCAGGAAATTAAAGCTTTAAAATTTCGGAAAATAGTAATACTAGATCCGAAAATCTGCAAATTTTTCCAAGATTTTTCGAGAAAGCTAAGCATATTTCCCCTTGTTCTTTATTTTCCCGCTACGATCTGGTATTATGAAAAATCAAGAAGTTCGATGAGATTTTTTCCTATCATCATGCTCATCTGAATATAATGTATAACGACATTGCTTACAAGAAACAGACAAAAATTTGCCAGGTAATTCAGGAAATTATGTTTCTTATAACTGACTAATAACTGACTAATCAAATGTTTCTTATAACTGACTAATAACTAGCCACACTTCTTGATTCGAGATGGCTGAATTTTAAAAATAAGTTATTTTGGCTTGATACCTCTGAAGTAGCAATGACTTCTTTCATAAGGTCAACACAGCATCTCATTTTTGGTTTGTAGCTATTAGAGAAGGACTAAGTGAACTTATATTTCAATTAAAATTCAGTCTTAAATTTTGAGATCAAAGAAGAATTCAGAAATATTTCTAAGCAGACTCTGCGAACTATGTAACAGACGGTTCTCAGCAAGTTGGTCATTTTCACTTCACATGCAAATGATGCATGACATTGAAGTTATCAAAGTTGGAAATAGGGAGAAATTCCGCTGTGGTATTGATGGCTGTGGGTGGAATGGAGGTAGTCGACAAAGCCTTCTTTCTCAGAAAATCAAGTATCATTCTATGAAGGTATTCTTAGAGCATGTCTTGACTACTTTATTTTCACTATATGTTCTTGTTTTATTTCCATTATTTTTTGCTCAAGAATCATCTGATTTCAGTTCTTGACACTTTTTAAGCAGATTCATTTCCAGCCTCGACAAAAACCAGTAAAATACCCTGAATGTTGTGAAAGATTCCACACAGTGAAAAATTTGGCTAAACATGCTCTTGATGAGCACAAATTGAAGGGCAGAATTTCGAATTACAATCGCGAAATTTTCGAGGTCGTGTCGAATTTGATAATTTCATGCAATATATCAGAATGAAAACAAGTGGTGCGATGACAACCATTTCTATAAAGGATAAATGCACATATATGCGGTGTGAAATGTAAGTTGCATTCACTAATTGTGTTTCCTGTAGCAGACAGTTCTAATGAAAGTTATAAATTATTTCTGGAAACTCTTGTAACGACAGATTATGGAATTTACAGTAGAATAATATTTATTTGATTTCCTGAGATTTGACCTGTAGTTACTCCTCTCTTCTCTCACTTTAGTGTCATCATTACATACAGTATTTTTCTTATGCTATTCTTTTTAGATTGTTTTGACTTTACTGGGATTTCGCTTTAGCTGCAGTTATGCTTTTATCAATTTTTAGATGTTTCTTTTATTTTCTTTTTTTACCCCTGGTAAAAATTTGTCAGTTATACAAATCTTGATTAAAAAGTTAGTCAAAACTTGTGCAATTGATTACCTAATTTGGATCATTTTCATTTTTGTTTTTGTTTATTATGGAGAGTATTAATTTGAAATAATTTGGACATGGGTCATTTCAGGGCTGAAAGCAAGACATCTTGCTGATTCATTTTCAAAGAGGATATCACATGGGACGAAAAAAAGTGATCAGTCATTGTACCTGTTTTATGAATGTCAGAACTGAAGGAAATGGTGCAATTAGTGTTGAGTACGTTTTAGGACATTTAGGTCACGAAAAAACACCTATGAAAATCCGATATAGTACAGTAGAAATTGAAGCAATATTGCTGTTATTAAAGGTCTTTCTTGTTGAGTTTCCGATGCTAGAAACATATTTTATTGTTATAATTTTAATATATTATTATATATAATAATAATATAATGCAGTGGTTCTGCTTATTCTAATTCTCTTTTTAAGGAAAAACGCTGACCCGACTGGATCAGTCACTATTTCAAGGAGAACTTGGAAAGCGATAAGTTGCATGCGATATCAAGCGCCAACACTCGCTCAATCATGTATATATTTTAAATAGTGAAAAACAAGAAGAAATACTCGGACTGGATCGGAGAAGGGGAATTTAAATTTGACAGTAGCTTCTCCTTGTAATTCGGCAATACCATTGGAAACAGTAGAGTGGGGACTTTGCCGGGTAAATTTTTCATTTCAATATAGCATTCCTCCAGATATGTGTCTTTTCGAGAAATTTTGTTTGCATATTTTATATATAATAAAAGATAATTGATGAAGAGCAAGGTTTTCGTTACAGTTTACTTCCAGAGACAGAATTAGATGATAAAATCAATCTTTCATTTTTTAGATTTTAAATACAGATATGAATTCATGAGATTTTGCAAGTATGGATGAATTGGCTATATTTTCTAAGGTTCATCGGAGGATTAAAACAGTCTTCCAAACTTTTCTGAAATTTCAGCTAAGGAATCCGCCAGTGTGGATGAACATGATATCATGGAAATAACAACATCAGCAAATTTATCGGCTCAAGTTTTGCCAAATAGTCACTTGGAGCCTGCAAAACATTCTAACTCATTACTTGTTGAAGATACTCGATTGGTTAGTGATTTTGTTGGTTTCTCAAGCGGCAGCTGGTTTTTATTTCTTCTGCAATACAAAATGAAATTGATTCAATAATTGACTCTCTGATAAGAATTTCAAGACAGCTAAACATTGAATAATTAATTTGTACTTCGCAAATGAAATGATATTTGATTATGTATTTTTGAGCGAATGTTTAGGTACATGTTCTTCAAACGTGCTCAGGAGTTGATAATTTTTATGCTCAACTGTTCTGCTTATAATTTCAGTAAACCGGCAAAAATTGTCGTATGACAAAATTTTATTAAGTAACTTGAATAACTTGAAAAGTAATTCTTAAAAGATATTGAGCGATTGGAAACTTCAGAAGTTAATGGAACTTTTGGACTTGATTTTCCATATAAATGGGAATAGAATAGAAGAATTGAATTGCAAAGTTAACGATGCTTTAAGCTTTGCTAAACAGAATGTGATATACCAAATAGAATGTGAACTGTTGTCTTGAAATTCGGATCCAGAGAATGTACCAACAGATGGAATATCTCCCTGCACAAATATAGTAAGTTTTTGACTTTCTTTAACTCTTCATCTTTTTATGTTATTTTGAAATTATTTCTAAAATGTGTTTTGCATCTTTTTTTAACTAAAGAAAAGAAAAATGGCTCACAAAGCTCGATAAATGGGCTTGAATTTGGTGCTGTTTCTGGGATATTAACAAACTTTCATGAGATGGGCAATTTTACAGTTTAAAAGGAAATACTCGTCTAAAATCAGATTTTGCATATTCCGTCTTATTTACTCTTCGTATCATCTTTTTCTTTTTTTTTTTTTATCTTTACGCGTCATTCGTACGATCTCCTTAGACATTTTAGGCTGGTTTTTAGGCCTCGTTATCATTTCTTCGCAGTCAAGGATTTAATATCACTGAGTTGATTCCCGTCATTTCCTTTCTCCGACATCATCTTATTGTTCATAAATGAATATTTTATCTCTACCAAATTTTTAACATAATCTTAGTGCGGCATTATAGCTATACTTTGTTTCTCATCAGCAGAGCTTAACAATTTTTGTGATCCTTGCAGAAGACTCTCATTGCAGTCTTGCAGTTTTTCTGCATCCCATATGCATTTAAAATTCTCTTTCCTTGGTTCTATAATCATTTCTTCAATCATTGAAACTTTTAGAATTAGTTGGAACATTGTTTATATCTGCCGCTATTTTCATGTGTCTTAGATACACACTGTTTAGCCAAATTTCCTTCAAATTATTCAGCTATTTATATATATTCCTATAGCCAAAATGTGTTTTGATTTTTATTGATCCCTCTAGAATAAATTCATGAACATCCGGTCACAACATCGGCTTCTCTTAAAACGGAGCAACTCTTCACAAACCTTAAGATGAGCTTCCCGGTTCAAGATATGAATTTTCTTGGAGTTAGAATTAGATATAATGAGAATTTGTAAATAGATCCCGTCGCATGTCTTGTTTTTCACATCATTGGGTAAAAGCTGACCAAATATGTTGAAGTACTGGAAAACACATTGAAGAACTAAGACTTCGAGAATCCGTCAGTATTTAAAGCAATGAATTTGCAGGGAATTTATCTGCAGTCGTTCGGAATATCTGTTGATGTCACTATTATACTGGATTGCTGTATTGATGTTGGAATCAGATATAAAGGGGAGGATTTTGTAAATAGATCCCTCATTTTTTTTAATCGATTTCATCTTGAACACGCTTCAAACACCAACGGTCCACTATCCGGACAGCTGTATTCGGAATTTAAGTCAAGCTGAATTTATTCACTAATCTTCGCGCTTCTAATCATGTCAATTTAATTTAGTTATTTACAGTAACAATAAATACATAAAATAAATTTGTGAACGCACGAATTAATAACGCCAGTTCAACGTATAGTACTCTATGTTTGTCAGTAACACTTCGAAGAAAATATTTTATCAGAATTTACTGATAATAGTATGGATTATATTCCTCTGATAAGCAAAAATTTTTGCATGTTTGTACAATACTAAAAATTTAAAAGATCTCTAGACCCGTGTCTAACTTTTTATATTCACACTCAGTGGAAGATAACGATGTGGTCCGATATTTGAACCAACATCTGTTGAAGATTCTCAACAAAGAACAGGTAATTGGGTAGTAGTTAGGTAGATATGAACATAAATATTGCATAGAACAGATGAAGATACACTTAGTATCTTAAATGTAATTTGGGGAAGAGTTGGCAAAAATGTATGTAATTTAAATTATAAGTCATGTAACATAAGATTTTAAATAAATTACAAAAAATCCAGATGATCATTTAAAGTATTTTCCCATTTTTTAAATTTTGTAAATCACACTATAATTTCTCAAAAACAATGCATAGAAAGGAGCAAAAGAAGTAATGAAAGGCATGACAACGTGAAAAGGAACCAACAATAGTAGAATGCATTTGTTAAAAGATAGCGATTTTGAAAGATCTAGAAAGTCCGTTTGGGAAAAAGCCATCTCTACTTATCAGGATTTTACTTTTGATATATTATTTAAAAGAAAGTTAAATTACGAAATGAGTATAAACCAATGTCACTGAAGTAAGAAGTAACAAAAACTAATTAAAAGAAATGACTAACTGTTACCTTCTCCAAAAAAAATGATTACCATACCTTGAACACCAATCGATAGTCTGTTCAGGTTTCCAGTCTCAAATATGAGAAGCAAAAAAGTGATGAAGTCACGTCTAACATCACGATGGGAAAATACTGAATAATCATCAGGAATGACTCCTGCGAAGTTACAATCAGAAAAACTTAGCGATCAAAACATGATAATATTGGACACATTGTAACTTCTAATCATTGTATTTCCGCATTTTTGATTATTTCAACAAAAAAAATAACTTTAATATTCTTGTTATACATTCGACAAAACCGCTAATAAATCCAGCACTTTTAACATTCTTTATAGCTCAGAAATTAGTATAGATCGGCAAAAAACTTTTCACGTTTACTCCACGAAGGCTCAATTTCTCTTAGCTGTTTTCCAGTTGGTGTTTGAACTGGTCCTAACATCGATTTATTCGGATCCTTTCGGTCATTATTGCTCGGGACTTTAAATGAAGGCCGAATGGGAGTCCTACTCTCCTGATTGTAAATGAGTGTTGCAGTTGGTCCACTGCAAAATTTCAAAATTTTCAACTTGATTTTAAATATTTCGAAAATACTAAGCAAGCTGTTATGCGGTACTCTAGGACAATGCTACGAGTTAAAAGATTAAGCATGCTCCCATTTATTTTTGCCACAAAATTATCATTCGGTTAAATGAATGAGGACAAAACTCTACTTCAAAACATAATGCAGTTTTTTCAAATATAGATATACTACCTTGTCGGACTTTTCAGCAGAGGTCTTTCTTGATCAAATGCATAGAACTTTCGCCAATAGTCATGTGGCATTCTAAGCAAAGCCAACAATACCATGATCTGGAAGGAATATTTATTTTAGCAAAGATCAGCCATTTCAAAACTCTAGATGTATTTAAGACCTTCCAGCATATAAATTTCATCTCTAAAATCTAAAATTACCTGTTTTGCTATTTCATCAGCATTTTGTGCTATACTTATGGCACGTGGCGGAGCGCGGCCAACAATGGTTGGAGCAATACAACGAGCTAGAACCTCCGGCGACATCTTATTTCGTGAGCGATTATCGCAAACCTGAAATAAAATGCCTTCAAAATTCCAGAGTCTTTTAAAAAATTGAAGAAATATGAGATTATAGAAAAGAAAATAAATAAACCCGTTGGAAATGCGAGCAAAGAAATGCGAGAGTATCTCTATTTGGATAGGGTAAATCCATCACTGAGCGATTCAAAGCCTCCAAGTCATCACGTTCAGCGGCACTTACAAATTCTTCCCAAGACGACATAGGAATCACTGGATCCTAAAAAAATAATAACTTCGAAGCTATTAGTATAATGGCAAAAGCAAATTTATAAAATTTGATCAACTAACCCTTATTTCTCGTAGGAAGCGTTTTATGCAACCAGTGATTGTCTCCGTATCTTGATATTCTAATTTGGGCAGTGACCGACCATTTTTGAATTCATTTAGTAATTTAACAATTTGTGATTCCTGTCTGAAAGTAGAAAAACACTTCAATTACGGAAAAGGAAACCACTGAATAAATTTAACAGTTTTAATCAATTCCATATAAAACAAAACCACTACCACAAAGCTGAAACCGTAGAACTCATTTCTATTATCAAAAAATCAAATATAATATCAAATGATACGAAAATATAACACTTACCCCGGAATTCGATAAATGCCTTCTGTATTCAAACGATCCTTATCCAAAACCAGGACGCAGTGTATGATGAGAGACGGAATCATCGGCTGAGTTGATGGACAAAAATCTTTCAGTCGAGGACGTTGTTTGGCAGGCGTTCGAGGTGTTGCTGTTCGAGGTACGCAAGGGATCGGAGCATTTCTTGTGCATGATTTATGTAAACGGATTCCACAGTCTGAATTTTTGGAAAAAGATAAAAAATGGGAAAAAATCTGGTACTGTAAAAATCCCCGATATACTCTATATAATTCCGAAACGACATTCCACAATAAAATCTTATATAAAAAACCGAACATAAATGACTGCTTTTCTGAACGAAAAGCTAATTTCGCTAACCTGCACATTTGTAAGCCGCTTTTCCAGCAAGCCCAATCCAACGGTTACACACTTCACAGCGATCACCGAGAATTGATGTGAAATTGGCAAAGGTATGTGGTCGAGTTTCGATTGAAGAACCATTGGTCCAAGTCTTGACCGCAGTGTGCGGACTGCGCCTAAACCATCAGATAGAAGGCAATTATTCTCAATAATTTAATCAATTATCAAGTTAAAACTATATTCAGATACTAATATCCTTTAATATCCAAAACATCTGAAAACCTAAATAAGCTTTACAGCACGAAAAATTCAACTTTTTCGAACAAATGTACAAGCATGGCATCACAAATTTGTTCCAAATAGAAAAGAGCAAAACAGATTAAGAAAGAACAGAGATTCGCTGTTTCTTTTCAATCTCCAAACAATATTTAAGATCCAATTTCTCAATGAAATCACAGTAAAATCCGTATCGAAAAATCTCGAAGTCAATCATGCCATCAAAATTACACTAATCATTCAAAAACCTCGCTGCACTAATTTCACGCAACAAAGCTACTACTGAAGCTTCACAAGTAAGCATACAAAAAATTAATTATCAAATGTTAATATCGATGTAACACAAAATTGAGAAAAACGATAGCTTACTGGCAAAAAATCAAATTTCCAATAGTAAATGTAGACAAACCACTTAGAATATACTGCATAAAATAATGAGTGAAAATTACAGTAGCAAAAATTTATTATTCTATTCGTACGAGCCACTTTAAAAATGCTACATTTGCATACATCATTTTTTTTTTTGAAAAAATGTAGCTGATATTGAGATAACAATTAAAGGACAAAATTAGTGTTGCATTCTATTAAAATTTTTCTCACTCTAACGCCAGAAATCGCACAATTATTGTTGAATTGAGTGAACAATTTATTTAAGAATCGGATTCATAACAATATATTAGTTGTATCTAATCTGACCTCAATTTCCAGAACTTGGTTTCCTTATTCAGGTGTTCTTAAATCATATGGTTTACACTATGACGTTTAGAAATGTAGCCATACTGAGTCAATTAAATAATTTCTGCTGAGAACTTTCAAAAAAATTTTCTGCACATACGGCAAACTAGACTCATCCATAATTTAAAACTGATTTTAAATTAGAACTTTTTAATTTCGCTTTTGATAATTTTATTTCTATTTCACATGATTTTTGCTTCACTTTTGAAGAGGACAAGTTTTACCCTACTTTACTTTAATTTTATCTGCCACAAATACAGACTGGTATTTATCTAAATGTTCGCTGTTCGGTCGACGTCGAGGAATAACTTCAATGAGCGAAAACTCATTTAAAAAATAATCCAACTCTACAATTATTATCCATTATTATCCATCGTCAACACAACGCCTAACGTTGTTCGTGGCGGTCTTCATGAATAATAAATGCAAAGTTGAATAAAATAAAAACTTATTCCTGTAAACAAATGAGCATATAACGGGGAAAACTGTATTTTAGCACTTCCTAAAAAGATGAAATTATGATCACAAGAGAATTATGATCATATAATTAGTTAATCTCATGCATTTGTGAAATATTGTGAGAATAAAAATTCTTACAAATCGAGAGTATTAGCTCCACATCGCGGTGTGACTGCATTAAATTTTGTCGTCGAATCTACCGTGGCTTCTTTGTTTTGCTAAAACAATAAGATATGAAGGTTCGAAAACAAACAATCTGTATCCAGTCTACAACATTCTAAAAAGACTTCATAAAAGGCTAAGTGAAGAGGTAAGAAATTATAAAAGGGAAAGACACCGTATATTATGAAATAAGTTTATGCGAAAAATTGCAAAAACAATAGTACAAAACAAACATTTTGAATATTCGATTCTGACACTGATCGATTCATAGAGCGTCTGAGTGAGACACTGGCTGTTGGTGGTTTTCTTCCATCTGGATTCAGAGTTATTGTTGTCGTTGTAATGATAGTTTCAGTTCCATCTTTTGATCGTTTGCACGGAGTGCCCTTAAAAGTTGTGTGGAAATCATGAGCCCAATAAATTAACCCTGCTACGACATGCCTGGGAATGAAAAGCAAAATTAAGTATAACAGACAGTGCAAGAATAGCATAACTATTTTTCTGATGTCTTAGCCTGAATTCCAACTTAACAGCTTCTTATAATCCAGATCCATTTTTTGAGAGCAAAAGAAGAAAGAAAAAAATGAAGTTTTATGGTACATTAGAACAATTATCTTACTATATTATCATAGCAAAACTACGAGTTTCTGCAACTTTTTAGAACTTGCCATTTCCTCCTCAACAGTGTTCATTCTTTTGGAATCTTTGGAACGCTTCACGGTAGCCACAGAATTATGAGTACTTGAAAGAGCAACTAAACTTCGTGATCTAAAAAATATTACAAAATGAAGACAATGCTACCAAAAAGTAAAATAGAAAAAAATAGAAATCAAGATAATACGAAAATTTCTCACCTTCTGTACACTTTGCCATTCCGCAAATGCGATTCATCAGAGTCGTCATACGAAATGTCTATAGAGTCACCAGTCTTGTCATAATCAATGTCGTCGCCACGTGATAATGTACGTGAAACTCCACGACGTATTTGCACTTGCTTTTCTGCCATAACCGGCTCATTAAACGACGACTTTTTTTTCAAAAATGATAGTTTCTGCCAGCTTTCCTCTTTCAGCAATGATTGGTCATTCTAAAATAGTAATTTCAAGCTTGAAGAATATAAATGAACACAATTATTTCATTCATTATTGAATATCCTTTGTGTATGTAGACTTTAATTTAAACCTTCAATAGTTCATTGACTAATGCAAATTTCTTTTCCAATTCAACCATATCACGCTCTAAATTTTGCTTATCAGACATCAACGTAGTAATCTGAGCACGTGCATCCCGAAGCTGTTCTTTGTATTTTCGATTTTCTTGTAGCAATCCACTAAAAATGATAAAACATAAGTTTACCAACAGTTGGTTGTTTAGCTATTCATATACTTCGCATTAAATCCAAAAATACGAATGAAAATTAAACATAAACTTCCATGACTTGACCACTTCGCAAGCTATAATTTTTCGAGACATTCCTAATTTAGTTGTTTCTACATGATTTTTTTTCCTACGTTTGGTATTTTTCAATCTAGTTTCGAGAATTTTGTTTATCTTCTCTTCAAATTATCCCATTTATTTCCGATTCTTCCGAATATTTCTTTAAAAGATCTTATTTATAACCCGGAATTTCTGAAGATTAATAATTCTTACAAATTATGAAGGCTTTCTGTTGACATTTATGCGCCAAATTTAACAACATGGAAAATATAACAGAAAAAAATTAAAGGAAGACTGAATGTCGCTCTTACATAAGATTAATAAAATTTTCTAATAAGCTATGAACTTCAGCAGAGTCCTAACTAAAAATAGTTATGCCCAACCCAATGGTTACTGAACAGATTTTTTTGTCGGAGTTAATTGGTAAAATTGATCCAACAACTGTTAATTGACAAAAAGTGGATTTGATACAAGACTTATAATTTTCAATAGTATTTTCAAATTGAATTTTTAAAATAAGTAAGTAAGAACATATTTTCAATGTAAAAAACAATGACTGTTCAACTAAATCACCTGCAATCATATTCTCGAGTATTCATTTGCTCTTGTAAAGCATCTGCCCTCAATTTTTCCGCGTTCCAGTTTTGTCGCATGTTTTCCAGTATATCAATGAGATGTATAAATTCGGTACCTGAAAGATAATATTGTAGTGATTTCTTACATACTAATCAAAAAATTTCAATCTGGAAAAGTTCTCAAGATTTTAGAGAAATAAGAAAGATCAAAATTAAAATTATCCGAAAATATATGGAGACTTGATTTCTTTCGCTTTAATTGAATGCTGGTGGTTGAATTGAAACTGAATGACTTGACTTTCGAACATAAGAATTCCCACTGCTCTGGCAAGCTATCGATTTAAAATGTTAAATAAGTTTATGCATTTCAAGCATTATTTTCTATCAAATGATAATCGATTCTTTTATTAGGCCATGATACAATAATGTAATGATAAAATGCAATTCGATTCATTTTCATTTGAAAAACCATAAGCTACCTGCAGTGCACATGTAAGAGACACATAAAAGAAGTGATAAATGGAAGGAACCAAGTACAATTCTCAAAATTATTGAGAAAGTCAGAATTATACAAAAGATTCATAGTTTTACTACTGATTTAAATAGCGTATTAGTATTCTTGTTAATGCGCTGCGTGGCATTAACTTCAAACCTCAAAAAGACCTGCAGAAATGAAATGTCAAGAATATAATTTCAAAACCAATTCTCTAACAAATATTTTCTAAATCCGAACTGTAGAATAACAAATGTGATAAAAACACTGAATTGTACTATTTTTTTAATTAGCAACTTCGTGAAAATCTTCGTATTATCATTTTCCAGTACTTTAAAATGTACTAAGCGCAAAATGGTGAGATGAAACTTAGCACTTTGAAACAGTAATAGTATTTTTCATCAAAAAAGATTAAAAGATAAAACACTTTTATATATATCCCTTCAGATAATTAATATTGTTTACCTTTTGAAAACAATAACTTACGGATGTTTTGTCCCTCAACAAGAAATCTGGCAATATTGATTGTTTCGGCATACTCATTCAAAACAATACGAGATCTATCACAGCAAATGTTGTCATTCATCACCCTTACAAATATTTTTTCCTGCAAGGAAAAATAAATAAACTTTTGCTTCGCATAAGCTGTAAGTGCAGAGATGATGGATGATAATCTTTCTCACAAAATAATAACAAATAAATGATAAAAAATTCATACTGAAACATTCTGGCAGTTATAGAATGTTACGTTTTCAATAAATAGTACCGAGGCAAACATTTAGATAAAACCATGCGAGCTGAACTACAATGACACCTATGGCTGTATGAAAAAATTGGCATATATACGGGAAAAAAGTAAACAGTTCCGCCATAATGTAAAATTCAGATGAAACTTGAAAATCTCAACTAAGTGCGCAATTGTAAAAATTATATACTGCTTGAAAAATTGAAATCATTTTGAAATTTTCCGCTGTCTCACTCTTCCCGCCTTCCATGAATTTAAGAATTGCTCCTCTTGCAGCCCGAAGTGTAGACCATGCGATGTGCATTCCAATGTTGGACTGTAAATTAATGGTTGTTCTGACAATCCATTCACACAGTCAACAGTGTAATTTTTTTATCTCTCATACTCCTCTAGGTCAGAGGTCGAACTTAACCACTCCATAATAAACAAAACTATTATCAGCGCAAAATATTTTATTAACTCGTAAAAGCATCTAGCAGAACTGCATCTGGATATTTTAAGTACTATTGTAGACAAAGTAAGATGTTAATGTCCTCAAAAACGAATCAATAGGTGATGGAAAGGCTTACAATGTTACTGTATAGTGATCATCAGAGAATGTGATATGTAGGAAGAACAGACCACAAATATTTGCACCAAACATTTCAGTATTACAGAAAATGGCCAAATTATTATTACCAAAATTATTTTTAATTCGAAGTTTGCTATTCGACAAATAAACTTGGCTTTCCAGTTTGAAAGTTTGAATCAAATTCAACTGTTATTTAAGTTGCTTCAGGACAAGAACAAATCAGTACGAGAAATTTCTCTTGTGCAAATTTGTGTCATTATCAGTAAGAAATCCAAGTAAGCTATGCCTTGTGATAATGACATATAAGAAGGCGTAAAACTCTCCTTAAAACTTTGAGGTGTTAAAGATACTAAAAATAATGAATGGAATGTTAAGAGACAAAGAGAATTCAGCTCAAAAGAAATATATTTATTTCAATTAACAAAGAATTAGTTCTATCGAAAAAAATGCGGCAGAAAATAATGAATGGAATGTTTAAAGACAGCGAGAATTCAGCTCAGTTGGACAAGATCAATTGAGATGTCAAAGATTTCGAAAAATTCAGTTTTTGAAAAGTGCTTATATATACCAACAAGTTGCATTCCACTATTATAATATGCAACAATCCAATCTATGCTGTCTCGCATGTCTCAAAAAGAAATGATGCATCAGAGAATATCGATGCTGTTGAATGCCCTCCCAAAAGGTTACGAGTTGTCTCTCAAAAAAGTAAGCGTTAAAAAGGTTTTCAATGGAAAGAATAAAAGTATTTTCACATCGAAAACATGAAATAAAGCCAAGTTCAAAAAATTTCGCCAAGGAAATGTTTTCGTCTTGATATTTTCGGTCGATAAGTATTTGCTTCTTGTCCAAATGGTGGAGTTTCAACTGGCCCCAGAATTGATTTATTTGGATTCTTGTACGGAGTTTTAACAGGTTTCTTGCTGTCATATGATGTACTGAAAAACATCTGTATGATACTTTCCTTATTTTTTTACTAAATCGATACAAAAAAATAAAAAATAAAATACTGCAGCATTGAGAGGTTTATAATAATGCCAAAAAATTGTTCTATTTTATTATCTTTGTTTTGCTTTATAGGACTGTTGCTTACTACTTGGGGCTGTTGATCAGTGGTATTCCATTATCAAAATTATAAAACTTAGGCCAATAGTCTGGAGGCATCCTGAGCAAAGCTAACATTACCATCACCTGCAAAACAAGTATTAGAAATTTTACTTTTTTTTCCATTTACTACACTTCTTTTAAAAAGTTGAAAAATCTTCTTGCGTCTCTCACATAACATAGCTCTAGGAGGTATAAAATTTGTTCGGATAATGAAATATTCAAATTTATTCGAAAAAATCGTGCAGTGACCTGCTTTGCTTCTTCATCAGTTTTCAATACATGTGGAGGAGCTGGACCTATAATCACTGCTGCAACGCAACGTGCTAGGACATTTGGAGGCATCTTGTTTTGAATGCAATTATTACAAATCTGAAATGAAAATTGAAGCAGAAAGATAAAAGACACTGAATCAAAATATAATAAAGCTAAATTTTCCTAAACCTTCTCGAATTTCATCTCAAAAAAAAGTAGTAGAATGTTGGATGTTGGATGATTATTTCTACTAATGACCATTGTTGCAGTGGCTTATTATATAATGAAGAGAAAATACCGGTTCGAAAATCGGGAAAATACCTACAATTTTAACTCATAATTTTCAAATAAACTGACGTTTTGAAAATGAGCACAGAGGAAAGCCAATGTATCTCGATTTGGATAGGGTAAATCCATAATTCCATTATTCAGAGTTTTAATATCATCCGTTTCGGCAGCGTTAACAAATTCCTCCCAAGATGTGCTCGGGATTACTGGATCCTGCAAATTGAAATTTATAGATATTTAAAGAGTTCTACAAATTTACAGGATTTATATATTATTCAACACCCATTCATAGCGATTTAAAATTATGTTGAAGGAAGAACAAAAGATGCTCATCGAACGAACCCGTAGCTTAATTAAGAATTGCTTAATGCAGCTTGTTATTGTTTCCGTGTCATGATAATCCAGTTTCGGAATGGAACGACCATTTTGAAATTCATTCAATAGTTTCTGAACCTGTATGTCGTCTCTGGAAATTACAGGAGATGAATCGGAGAAAGAAAGTCTTCCTTTCTCGAAACTTTCTGAATTATTTTAATTTATATACTTCCGAAAATTTTTCCTGGGTAAATTTAGAACTAGGGAATTCAGTAAATTACCCAGGAATTCGGTAAATACCCTCCGAGCATAATCGATTCTTTTCTAAAGCCAAAATGCAGTGAATAAGAATTGGCGGTATCATAGGCTGTGTGGGAGGACATAAATCCTTCAAGCGTGGACGTTGTTTGGAAGGTGTGCGAGATGTTGGAGTTCGTGGCACACAAGGCATTGGTGCATTATCAATGCATGCTTTATGGACATGTAAACCACAATCTGAAGAACTGTTATGAATGTGAAAATATATGATCAAAGAGTACTGTGAAACTTCGATAACATATTTGAAGAACTAAATTTCTTCTCATCTTTCAAAGAAAAGTTTCACTTCTTCGTATGTGATGTCTCAGCACTGTTTCGTTCAATTCTGTCAGATGTCAAAAACAATTTTTTGAAAAAATAAATTTGCACTTAGTGGAATTCTAAAAAGATTACCGCAGCATTTGTAAGCCTGTTTTCCAACAATCCCAATCCATCCATTACATACCTCGCAGTGATCTCCAAGAATTGAACTATGATTAATGTATGTATGTGGGTGTGTTGAGATTGATGCACCACGAGTCCAAGTTTTCGTGCCACTAACTGGAGTTCTCCTTTAAAAAGATTTTCACAAAAGAAATATATGTAAAATCAATCTTGGTTTATATAGTCACTTCTGAAGAAATTAATAACAAATGAAGCAATATTTCTTAAACTAAACGTTACATTCTAAATACTTTTTTACACTGAACTACGAAAAAAACATGCTATGAAACAAAGCAGGAAAAGTACCAATCGAAGTTAAAGTAACAATGCAATAAAACGATTTTGAAGTTTCGTCTCGAGAAAAACTTTATGGGATAATATTGTGAAAAAGATAACCTATGACGAATCTTACGAATTCTTGTACTTTTATTCTTGTGCATTATTCCAGCGTTGAATATATTTACATAAGCATTAGATCTGATGAATCTTATGTGAGTAGTATTATATGACTAAGTGAACAAATATTAATAAAAGATGATTCGGACTCGACAATCTCAAACGTTGTTAAACTTCAAATCAAAAGTA
This sequence comes from Onchocerca lupi, assembly GCA_028564675.1. Lineage (NCBI taxonomy): Eukaryota > Metazoa > Nematoda > Chromadorea > Rhabditida > Onchocercidae > Onchocerca > Onchocerca lupi. Next base: position 180,378 of record JAOVVO010000054.1, read on the forward strand.
CACCGCTTCTTCTAGCAACGTTAAACAACGCAAATAATAATTATAAATGTAATAATTTCCACAAATCACCAGTTACCATGATCCAGATGTTACCAGTATCTTCGAAAATAATATAGTTTCAACTTATTTTTCCTTTTGGAAACTGATAAAAAAGTCTTCATTATATCATCGTATGGTATTTCATAAACGTTCAGTTATTTGTAATCAAAAGTTGTCCATTTCAATTTTAACATCCTTATCATTTCTCGACATGATCCTAGATAACTTCATCCTCATTTTCAAACTAAAAATAAAGTAAGAAAGAGTGCTTTTTTATATTCAGGAAATTTAATGAGCAATGTAAAACAATAAATTGAAATATTTCTCGGTTTGCTCAAAAGTTCTTTAATTTGAAATATGTACCAAATGCCTCACTGCAGCATATATATTATTTACAGAGTTTAGTTTAAATTCTAGAAATTTCATTTTTCAATAGATGTAAATACACTAGCCAATGATCGATTGATATAAGTATATAGGCGTTAGCGAGAATTTGGGAAAATTAGACGAAACAATGCTATTAAAAATAGGAAAAGTAATGCCACCGGCAGCAAAACTCACGTGCAAAATAGTTTAAAAGTGTCAGTACATGTTCAAAAAAAAAAAAATCTTGGGAAAAATAACTATAATTACTTATATTTGATCGTTTGTCATATTGTTTATATTGTTCTAGTTAATAAACGTATCCGTAACGTGAGCAGTAGACCTATTACTACTGTCAAGAAACAATTCAGTAAGAATAATGTTAATTATAATGTGAGTCTAACAACATCTTAAGAATTGTGATACTGGACAATCATTCAAAAAGGCATATCTCGCAGGTTACACTGCACCTTACGAAGAAATACTAAGAACAAGCTTTTCAGCTTTAGAAATAAAAAACTAACAAATCGATTGAACTGGTTCCACACCGTGGTGTTAACATGTTTGTTTGTAATGTCACCGTTTCTTTTGACTTCTAAAAATATTATTTTTATGCCTTTTTAATCTACCAATAACTTGAAGTTCGAGAATCATCCGGAAAATATTTTTTAAACCCAAAAAAATTCGAATTCCATGCTCTAAACCACAGTGAAAGGCAATCAGTCAATTAATGAGTAACAAAAAATCAATGCAGCAATTTCACGAACATCGAGAATACTGGTTGAAGACAATGAACGATTCATGAAAGGTCCAATGGCTATTTCAGCTGCAGGTGATTTCTTGTTTTCAGCAATCACTCTACTTATTGCTGTAATTTGTGTTTCTGTCCCATCTTTTGATCGTTTACAAGGTGTTTCCTAAAATTCATTGAGTATGTGCAATGTCACAGTTCAGTGAACATTGCACCAAGATTAAAGATAGCAGTTTACTTACTGAGAAATCGAATTGCAATGACAACATTGAAAATATACTGTTAAACAAATCAAATTGAAGCTTACCACTTCTTCTTCAACTGTATCTATCAGCATGCCTTTCTTTGGTCGCTTGTTGGCCATTGATGAGACACGATTTGTTGCGAGTGAAACCATACTGCGCGATCTGAATTAAGAAACAAATAACACCAGAAGTTTTTCCAGTTAATTTTACAAAATAAATTGATTTTACCTTCTGTAAACTTTCCCATTCCGCAAACGCGACTCGTTCATTTCATCTGATGAAATATCAAATGTATCGGCAGTTTTATCGTAGTCTATATTTTCTCCATCTGACGAATCATGTAAGAAACTTGATCGTATACATGTTTCTCGTTGTGTAGCAGCTCTTTTATTGAGTATGTTGCCTCTTGCAAATAATCTCTCTCGATCCTCTATGCTTAAATGTGATTGATCCTGTAAAGAACAATCATGTTTGACAAAAGCAAAGGAAAGCTTCCAAATATAACGAAACTAAGTTTGAAATTTCAACTTCGCTCGATTGCACTAATAATGTAGTGGAAAAAAATATATATAATGAAATGGAGACCTTCAAAAGATCACTGACAAGTTCGAATTTTTTTTCCCATTCCATAATATCATGTTCCATACTTTCCTTATCAGACATTAGAGATGCGATTTGGGTCCGAGCATCACGAAGCTGCTCTTTATATACTCGCATTTCTTTTCGCAATCCGCTAAAATCAATTATGTTCAAAAATATCCATGCATTGCAGAATGCAATTCATGAATACAAACCTCATAAACAGTATGGCAGAAAATGAGCCAAGATCAAAATACGAGGAAAATTTCCGGAATTCAGTCGTAAGAGACATTCGAAAGAATAGATTGCATAGCACAGAACAAAAAATACAAAATAAAACGTATAAAACATGAACTGGTTTTTATATATAGATTCAACTATCATAAGGTAATTTATTTCAAATATATATATATTTAAAAATTTACATCTATACCCTCATTTAACGAAAAATTTGCATAATTTTCCGGATTTGAAAAAAAAAAAAACTCACTCCTTTTCTTTATTCTTCTGATTAAGCTTTTCTTCCATAACTTCTGCTCTCATCTTTTCATAATTCCAATTCTGCCTCATTTGTTCCAATAAGTCAAGCACTTTCAGTATATCTGAAATATTATTCTTCATACTTGATACACTTGTAATTTTTGACGGTAGGGCAAAAAAAAAGCATAAAATGCAAGAAGTACCAATTTGGTTCTGTCCCTCGATCAAAGTCATCGTGAAACTATTATTTGCACTGTACTCCTTGAGAATTTCGCGAGATCTCCCGCTGCACACGATTTTATCCATATTTCAGTTCTATTCTTTGCTAAAATTGTCAACAATTTTACATTCTCATCTTTCCCTCTCTGATAGTGATATGAATGATACTTGATCAACTGGAACTTCTCATATTTACGGGATGACAATTTAGTATTATCATTTCTTAATAACAATACATCTTTTATCCGCTTTTGCACTTCATTATTCATGCTATTCACTGCAATAATTAGTTTAGATTTAATCTAGTAGTCTATAGAAATAGCAAAAATTAACTAGCATGTTAGCCTCATCTATCCCTCAAGCTCCTTAATATGCCTTCTCCTTCTGGATATGTCGAAATTAACTATTAGCAACAGCTGAAACAATATTTTAAAAAAATATTTTGGTGAATGCAAAGGAATAACAAAGCTTCTCAAAATGTAAAAAAAGAAATAAACGACTATGCATGCATCCAAGTTCTAAATTCAAAACAAAAAGACGAAGACATCAATGTCAACTACTGCCACCTATTAACAATCCAATCAAGGATCAAGCACTTCTCAGTATCATACTAGATCTACGCCTTATTTTTAGGCGTTTTTGAATCACTTTACGTGATGAGGGAATGTGCATGAGATATCGAATAAGTTTTCTATTAATTGTGATGATGGTTTAGATTCAAGGTCTCTTATAGCAGCAGGTGAAGCCTCACATGAGTATACTCAAAGTTCAGAGTTCAGAAGTCAAAGTCGAACAATAATGTCTCTATGGACCAAAAGCACTATCATTACAACTTCAAATGTCGCCCTTACCGCCACTCTTTCTTCTTCTGTAGCACTATAACATCGGAGATAAATCTTGTTGACTTCGACTTCCCCAATCGATGGTCACGGATCATCTGATCTTTCCGATGAATTTGAAGAGAATGTTCGATGAACATGTCATTAATAATGGTGTCATTTTTTTCTTGATACGATCATAGGGATGTCTGAGGACTGTTTTGTTTCTGAATTTCATGCTGAGCATTTAAACTAATCGATGATCAAATTTAAATGGAGAATCTATTCAAGGGAAATATATCTTTTGCAAGATAATTTGCTACATAATCACTTGTTAACAGCAATGATGTGTGTTAAAAATAGTCCAAAATAGACGGTCTGTCCGTACCTAACTGCAGCGTAGCATGCTCTATTGCATCCTGCAATTATCTTTTTTTTTTTTTTTATCTTTTGTAAATGCAAAAAATGATAATATTTTTACGTAAATTGAATTTTTTTTAAACTGCTTAATTCTCGTCTAATGACAAGTTCAAATTTCTCGATTGTCCTACATTTAACCTTAGCAAATGTACCATGTCGACTAACTCAGCATATTATCACACAATGGTGATAATTTAAATAAATGAAATCCAATTGTTTGAATGACCTACAATACTCCGACAATACCATTTTTTCCATAGTATTGTATGATCAATTGATAAAATTAATGAATTTCGATGGGCCAAAGAATTCAATCTTAGATTCTATGAGAAATCAGAAGTTGAAGTTTTCGCTCCCATCCCTTCGTCTGTTCATGAATGCAAATGTTCCAGCTTATTAACTTCTGAGCCTTAGAAATGGTCAGATTAAAATTTCACCCTAAATTTTCAAAACCATGAGGAAATCTACTGAATAAAGATGTTGTAAGATAACTATTAAAAAAAGGCACTGTTCGCCTAGAGTAATACTTAGATACAGATACACATCTTTATTATTTTCAATCGCCAGGAGCTGCATGTAATGTCTGCTCATTGACAGATCCAGAGATAACAAAGTAAGAATTAACAGTATTGGTGGATGCAGCAAACAGAATCTGAAAGATTTGAATGAGATTTGTTATTTTTAATCTATGCCATATGCGTTTAATGAAATAATTAAGTAAAAAAGCAACGATATCTATGTTAATAACGCACTTAGTTCTGGCAAAGTATAAGTTTCGCTTGTTCAGATCGGTGATTTCATAAACAACGGTAATTCACAGATGTAAAGTCTACTGAGGGCTTATCGATTGAGATCAACGCCAGTTACAATCAGTAGATAATGAGTACTGCACAAATTGAGCTATCAATAAGAACTTGGAAAGGACTCCTGACACACGTATTCACGATGCCTTCTTGTATAACATTCATTTGCAATCTTTCTAGGCAATTGGATTCACAGATGCATATTCTACCCGATGAGGACAAAGCAATTTACAGTATTGCTATATTTATAAAGTGAAGGAATTGAACGGCTGGCTGCGTTTGGCGCGACATACCGCGAAATGATTCCAATCAGGTCAATTATTTCGAGCTAAAATAATTGTTTAGTTGAGGTTCATTTCGGGATTCTTCTTTCATTATTTTTATTGAAGAACTGGATGCTGTGTAATTTTTGCTATTGAAAGACGATCTTAAGGATTAATGAATATTATGGATATAGGAAATTGTTTTTTTTTTTCCTTTTCAAATTTTATTTGGATCTTTTAAGTCCCAAAACTTTTTTTGAAAAACATTTTTGATTTTTGAGATTTCTCTTCTACAGAGAAAAATCTCATGCTATTTAAAACTTCAGAGTTCTTTATTGCTTGTGAAATCAAGAAATACTTTTCAACGAGAAAAAATCTCATTTCATCCCTTTAATCAATAATTTGCATTTTAAACAGTATAAATAATTTCCATCTGCATGAATAACCAAACTTATAAATTGCAAATTATAAGAAGCAGCTGCATTTCTTATTATCTTGTCTGTTCTGCCATATTTGAATTTCTAAAAAATTGTGCTTAACGATCATAGAGAGTAAGTGATTTTAAAAGGATTTTTAATTGGTTTGTTCATTTGTCAATTTTTGGCATTAAAATTGAAATTTGCAGAATATTTCATATGTAAGAATCTTCAATTTTCAATATATTCACTCGATTGATTAATACATTTGAATGAAAATATTGGCTACAGATAATCTTCGGATATAACGAATACTGCGATAAATATTTGAAATAATCAACGTTAGATGGTTAATAAGAATGAGAACAAAACAGAACCATCAAGTTCATCTGTCAGCGTTGTTAGCAAATCAAGTGAAAATACGACTAAAGTTGACGGAGGATCTGATTGTTCGTTAAAGAAAGAGTCAGAAAGTCGACGAAGTTCTCTAATCAGCACTGTCACCACGATCAAAAATAATTTCTTGAAAAAAGGGAAACCACTGGAAATATGGCATCAGTTTATGCTCAATAAAGTTCTTTACAACAAAGATCATACTTATATAGATAGAATGTTCTGTTGCATTGAACACAAAACAATGGTCAAACGAGAACAGGTTTGCTGTTTAGAGACTGTTAAATTTAAAATCAGCCAATTTGAGGTAGTACCGAAATATTTCGAAATATTTTGTGGTGATAAAGCAACTTAAATTGGGAATCAACTTTAATACCTTATCGAGGAAAATTGCTTCTTATCGGAGCCAAAAATGCACGTTATGATAGGCAGTTATTTTCTGCTGATTCAGAATAATTAACTGTTTACTGCCATTGAAAAATTTAGAAAAATTCTATTTATGGCTTAAGACCAAATCAGCATTATTCCGTAGCCCAATCAGGAAGGCTGATCTGATAATATTATATTCAGAAGATATAAAAAATTGAATTTAATGTGATCTATCAGTTTTTCATCTTTTTAGCAAAAACATTAATTTACAGATATCCTATGCAGTAATATTTCTGTTAATTGCATTTGTATTACTACAAAATTTTGATCCACTGGTTTGTGCCATAGTTAGCTGTCTTTATCCTGCATACGAAACCACCAGGGTTTGTTTATTGAAATTTCTCATAACTTTCAATCTATCTAGATTTCTGTTCGACATGTCGTTCATCAAAGATCTTTTTGTTCTATGTAGTGCCTTATGATCTTTTCTATATTACTTTAATAATGATGTTATTCCCACATATTCACTTTTAATTTCATTATCTACTGTCTGAAAAACTAGAAGATCAATTAAGCGGAAGTGTCGAAGAGTCTAACATCATGAATCTCATACTCGAGCTTGGTACGGAATGCTGAAGTGCAGTTGCATTACTAATAAGAGGCATTACATCGGAATACCAGAAAACCTCAGCAGTAGTAATGATAATTCAGAAACCTTTAACTTTCTCCTAAAATTTGTTGCGATCTTTTTATAAACACAATTAAGCAGAACTTTTTGGATGTTCGTGTTGATCCTTAGATTTCAGTTCTTTTTTTCTTTTTGATTCACACAACTTTTGGATTTTTGCAGTCTTTAACTATTCATAAGAATGGAGCACATGAACAGTGTAAACACTGGTTAATCTATTGGATTGTATTCTCGTTTTTCACACTACAGGATTATTATACGGAATGGCTAACAAAGCTCTTTTCGCCACTTCTTTTACTGAAGGTTGTAAGTAATCTGAAATAAAACTTTACCAGAGATTTTGCATGTATCTCTTTTGTGATTTCTTTTGGAATTTCATCCTAACTTCTCTTTTTAAGTTTAAAAAGATGATGAGTGTTAGAGAATTCCTCAAATTTCAGTTTGAAAATCAACCTTATATGTAATACCATTTCATTTAGATGTTATTTTTGATGCTTCTAGCATTACCAAAAACTGGCATTGCTGAGTTATGTCATTACAATATCGTTGTTCCTATGCTTTCCGTTGTTAACAATGCTTTTGTGAAGTATAATCAGGTATGTTTCTAATCATTATCGCTCTTCCCAAAGAATAGTGAACGCAAAGTTATTCTTTCAGTCCTTTTAAAGACTTTGCTTGAATCAATTGGCATAAAAGAGACACTGCTTGACTGTGCGAGTATGAGAATAATATTTCGTACAAAATAGAATCATCTTTTTTTTCTTTTTTTTTTTTTTTTATCAAAGCTGATACTGGATAAAAGTTGAACAGATTTTTAAAAATTTTCATTTAGCAGAGCAACGATGCCGCAAATGTTTCAAAAACTGAAGAGAACGATCAGTAAACGAATCTTTCCATTTTCAAAAATTCTTTCTTTTGATTCCATTCCTAACTTAAATGCCTTACAAACAATATAAAAGAAAACTTGAAATATAATAAACCAACAGAATTTCTCCGTCTTCCCTTCTTTCTACTCGAACATGAGCTAAGTAGGAGGACTATTTCCAAAAGTTTTCAATCTGTTTGCATCTAAATAAAAGTTCAAAATCGGTTTCATTTGAAGAATATCATAGCCACGAAAAGTGATAAAGAGTGCGCATATACAGGAACAAAAGCATCTCATTGTAACTCGGAAGAGAGATGCATTAAAAGTTCATGACAGTGGGATTATTTGGGTTCACATTGAACAATTATTTAACTGATAAACACCGCCAAAGACAGGTATCATTGCACAACGTATAAAAAGATTCTCATAATTATTAAAATGAATAGAACTCATCCGTTTGCATATTGTTGTGATTCAAATGATTCGGCAGGAAATCTCATTTTCAACAAAAACATTTTTAGTGCTTTTGAAACATTCACTCTTACGGTTTTAAAGCAATTTTTTTCTTACGTTTTGATGTTTTTCCATTTCCATGATAAAAATGTTTCACTCACCTATGTTCACTTTTTTATCATGCGTATTTCATGAGAAAACAAGAAAATAAGTACTTGTTATCCCTTCGTTCAATTTCGACGCGACTTTCACTGGTGCCGGTGGAATGCTTTCTGGAAGACAAGATTCGTTTCAATTCTACTTGAATTCTGGTTCAAAGTTAACAAAATCCAGTGTTTTTTTTTTTTTTTTTTGTTTTTTAAGAACGACTTCAAATGACGAATATATTTTTCATTTTTATAACTTTCAGGCATTGATCCTTGTATTTTGACTTTTTTTTGTCATATAGGTGAGGTCAGCATAATCGAATAAGATTACAACTTATACGAAACATAATATGACAACATTGATTTGCATATTTCTATTCTCTTCTTTTAGGCCTTTAAATTGCAATCCATTAATTTTATATCTAAAATCACGAACTCAAATTAATTCATTTGCATATGTTTTTATACAAATGGATTGATATTTCAAGATATTCTAATATTTATTGCAAACAGAATGTTTTCCATCTATAAAATTACTTTTTCGGTTTTTAATTTCAATCAAAGCATCACTTAAGTGCCACTTCTATCATTTTCACTTAATCATTGTGAAATTTGTTTACTACAAATCATGTCTGAATTAAAGCAAATGTCAAGATATCAAAAATCTCAGACAAATCAAATTTGAATTTTCCGAAATACATCAAAATAAATGTCAAAATAACAAAAATCGCAAACATATTTATAGAATACTTTGTATTATCGTACTGAAAAGAATAATTACATATTTTTGGCATAACTTGCTTTGATGCAACGAGTTGTTCTGAAACGGTCCAATAATTATCCAACAGTTACTCATAAATGATAAATAAAAATTAGTTAAACTGCGAAACCCCTGAATGTATCATAATATCAATTCTAACGTTTCGAATAATGACCAGATTGTAACAATTCTTTTCTCTTCCGAACAAACTATGATAATAAAAATCTAAAAATTATCAATTTATAATGATTTATACACGTGTATCTGAATGAGAAAGTTCACTTTCAATGGATTTTGAATTTATCTGAAAAAAATATATATCATAACTTTTAGCAGATTTTAAAAATTCTATTTCGAATGGTTGAATAAATTTCTAACGAGAATTTTCGGAAAAAATTAAAAAGGAAAACTTTTCATTTTGAAAACCATTAACAATTAGAATATGAGCTAATTGATGAGCTTATATCGGTTACCTTACAAATCTTCAAATCTAATGCTTCTAATCTATATACTGTCTATAGTTAATGATTCATTCAGTTGTAATAAGTTTATCTCTGACTTTGCATTAGTATTAACTATGGTAAATTAGTGAAATATAGCGAAAAATTCAGAATTTGAAACGTAAAATTAAATTCGCTTCTGCATCGCATGGTTATTTATTTTTGACATCAATCTAATTTAGTAATAAGGAAAATTGTCAACTAATTAAATTTAAGCATTTGTTGATTATTTTTGGCATCTTTGATGAAAAATATCAAAATGAAAAGAGTTTTGGACGTATTTCTCTCGCCACAATTCATAATGTGATCAGACTTGTTTTTATTGATTTTTTCGTAGATTCATCTTCAGTAGTGATGAAATAAAAAAATAGCTCCAGATTTCCAAAACATGCACTGATGTCAATTTCAATTTTTTGTAATATCATATTGTATATTACAAAAGCATATGTACGAATATTAGATTGATATTAGATTTCTCATTACTACCAAAATTAGGCCGTATTTGGCAACTAAGTCATCATAACTTGCTGACTTCCGTTCAGTAGCAATGCAACATATAATATTATTACATCTTTCAAGCAAAAAGATGTTGAAGTGATTGCATATAAAAATTACTAATTTATAAGATTGAGTTCATAATTGAGAATGTATGTCTTCTTGATAACCTTTCATGGAAAAAGAACAGTATTAAAATATGAAATGGTAATATTTTTAAATCTATTTGATTACTATATATATATATATTTTTTTATTCTAAAATCCTGTTGTGCATCGATTGTCCTCATCTTATCAACAAAAAAAAATCTCCTTTAGTACTTTGAATTTTATTGCAAAGACTGATAATAATAATGGAAATTGGATGGAAATTTAAAATTGTTAAATAAAGTATCACTTTTGCCATTTTCCGGTCGCTTCCATATCTGTATGCCCACCACTCCAGATATCGAGGACTTTTGATCTTTAACGCTACATCTTCTCATCCCTAATCATCTACAAAATTTTTTTTTGCAAATTTTCGATGATTCGATATTTTATTATTACTTACTGAATAGCCAAATTCTGTTTTACTTTTTATTTAAGTTTTATTGAACATATTTTTGTTATTTTAATTTCATTAAATAATCAAATTTTATTTTAATTAATTATTGATCAAGTTTTTATGGTAGATTTACAACAATGACTTTAGAAATCAAAAATTTTTAACTTGAATGTGCTAGCAAATCTGAAAACTTGAAAACAAGAAGAAATCAACCTAAAAATTTCTGGAACCGATTAAATTCGATCATCAATCATATTGGAATTAAAATCTAATGTAATTTGGTGATAAGTTTTCATCAATATAAAAATGAATAGCATAAATTATAACAATAATTTCGCGCCGAATATATGGTACATAATTGGCGATCGTCAAAAAATTCATATTCATCTTGACCTAAAAATAATAGCTGATAATAATAACAATGTAACAATGGGATATAACAATCTAATTAGTCGTTATCAGTTTATCTTTTACAATTTACTATTCATCTTTTTCATTTTATCACTAACTTATTAGGCTGAATGTTGTGAGCACTCTCTCTTTGCATGATTAATGTGTTGTAAGACTCCATCCACAATAGAAACCAAGAATTATTCATATGAAGAGAAGCTTTTCGAAAAGTCAGTTTTTCAACGAGATTCTTCAACAGCAGTTTTTCCAGCATCACTGTTAGCAGCAATTCAGTTTCGAAGACGGTTTCGACAGGAGTAACAGTAGTGATGAAGCAGGAAGAGAACAGCAGTTACGTAAAGGAAATACGACAAGTTAGTGAGCATTCAGACGACTGTTAGTATCTTTTATTATCACTAATCGAAGTGACGACTCGATAAATCACCATCCCTGGCAACTGATCGACGCATTCTTCTGTCGATTATTCCGTACTGATGGCATTCCAGAGTGAACGGTTACATTCAGCAGTTATGCACAGAATGACAATATATTACGATCAGCTGACATCTTTTACAGTTGTCTTCTTAGATTCTGTTCTTTCCAGAAATTTCCTTCTTCCCACTTCTTCTTCAGTTCTCTTCTCGTAGAAATGCTGCTCGTTTAAGGAAGAAATGGTCGGAGGAAGACTTGCCAGAAAGTCCCGACAAATCCTTTTCATCTATACATCCTTCCCGCTCATTTACTTCTGTAAGCAATGATTCCGCTGCTATACTTCCTCCTTTTAGAGCGCCGATTACTCAGTCCAATTCACTGCATTCCTTGATGCTACCTACCGCGTCATCCTGCCAGTTTATGAAATCCTCAATGCTACCTTACCACAGATATATTGTAATGAGGCCGTAGACGAGAGGATGCAGAATGTGAGAAAAGAGTGAGTTCAGATCGCTGAGGAGAGAATGAAAGAAGAAAAGGAAGTGTTAGCTTATGTGTATTCGAGAAGAAGAGAAATGAAGCATAGAAAGGGAGATAGATGTAAGGAGTTTCTAATTTGAAATCTAAAGTTGGTTGATGGTGGTGGGTTGTTGTTATCTCTAGGTTGCACTCTACTCTATCATTGTTATTATTAGGTGTGCTGGGTGTTGGTGTATGCCATCGATGTGTCCTCAGTTCCGCTGCTTACTTCTGCTAATTATTACAAACTGTATGCTACTGGTTGTGTTTGCTTCAACAGTTCATTGTGATAGCTCAAAGGATAAGGGTTACTGCAGCGAGGAAGAGAGCACTGATCTAGAAGAGTCCATTAAATCTACTTCTGCAGCAAATATTGAACAAGAGGGTGCAAATTTACAACATTCAGAAAGAGAGGAAGCAATAAAATCCAGAAAAATGAAGATCTTCGAGGGTGCAACACGACTGCTAGCTCGTAACATAAGAAACGCTATGGCTTGGATGTCCGGTGCTGATTCGAATGTTGATTTAGTCAACAATTTGCAAAGTAATTATTGCTTTTCACTTTCAACGCTGAGAAATGCTATCGTACTTCATCACTGTGCACCGAAAAAGAAAAATACTTGCCTGCCGGGGGATTGACAGCGTAATTAACTGACAACTGACAACAAGTCGATCTGACAGTTGCATTTGTTATGATTAATACTGTCATACATATCACAGTTACTGTAGTTCATTTCTTTGATATAATAATAATATAGCAATTTCCAGACAATAATTTATTCAAGGACGAACGTGTAAGAGATGCCATGTTGAAAGTGGATCGAGGTGATTTCGCACCCGTAACGCCGTATGGCGATCATCCGGTTTCGATCGGTCATGGTGCTACGATCAGCGCTCCACATATGGTAATTATCATTTTGTTTCTCGTTAATTAGAAAAAAAAAAAACCTAACGGCTATTTGTTGTGTTGTTTGTATTCAATAATATATGAAAAATTATTTTTTAAAGAAAAATTGATATTCGCACTTTTTTTTTTTTTTTGATGTTCAATTAAAAGTATTTCTAAAAACCAGTGGTTGAGTCTGATGAAAAGTTTCAACAGTCAAAATTAAGAAGAAAGTAACTTTTAGCATGCATCTTCTCTGGAGCTTCTGAAGGATCATCTCAGAGAAGGGAATCGAGCACTAGACGTAGGATCAGGTTCCGGTTATTTAACAGCATGTATGGCAATAATGGTTAGCTTGCAGTTCTTGTACATATGTACATCATATCGTGTTACACCAAAGAAAATTATGTTGAGAATACTAATAGTTTTTAAAGATTATAGACATTTTTGTACTGTCCATTAATAGATCTGTTTAGTAGTGTTTTTAGGTTGGTAAAACAGGAAAAGTAGTTGGTATAGACCATATCCAAGCTCTGGTGGATGATTCAAGGCGCAATATCAGGAAACATCATGAGGATTTATTGACTGATCGCCGCATAATTCTTATGAAAGGAGATGGTAGGAAAGGTTATGAAAAAGAGGCACCCTATAGTGCTATTCATGTTGGAGCTGCTGCACCTGAAATCCCTGATGAGGTTATTTTTACTTAATTTAAATATTAAAACAACACAGCTGAATGATTGAATCTTAATTCGTTTATTTTGAACTGAATTTTATTTACTTTTTTTAAACCGCATGCTCCTTAGTCACTTCTGAAAATATTTCAAGATTAGTATACGCATAGTTCAAGACCGTTGAGCAAATCTTAAATTTTAAAAATGTTTAGTATCTCGATCTATATTTTACCCTAAAATATTAAAGATCGAGATGGTCTTACTTTAAATAAGAAGTTTGCGGGTAAATAAATAATATAGAAACTAGTTTCATTTATTTGCTCGAATTTATAATCTCTGTGACTATAATTATATTGGATACAACTTTTTTGAAATGAAAATAGCATTGTAGTTAATAGAGCAGCTTGCTAAAGGTGGAAGGATGTTAATTCCGGTCGGTCCCGAAGGTGGCCCTCAACGATTTGTACAGGTCGACAAAGATGCAGATGGAAATGTGACGCAAAAAAGCTTAATGGGTGTAATCTATGTCCCCTTAACAGATGAACAGCATCAGCTTCACAACTGAAGAGGAAGTAGGTTGAACTTTTGTGCTTCTGGGCTATTTCAGTTGAGAACTAGTCACGGATATCTTAAACAGATAATCTTTTTCAGTTATAATTGAAAAATGGATTTTTTGAGTTCTCTGAAAAAAAAAAAAAAAACTTAGTCCCAAGGCCGCATGAAATTTTCTACAGGAAAAGTCTTTCTATTTCTTTCTATTATAAATTTGTTTCAATAAAAAAGAAATGTTTTCCATTTTCCTAGACATTCAGACTATATTTTTTAGGTCATTTACATATGGGAAAACATTTTCTAAAACATGGGAATTCCAACTGCATTGTATATCGAAAGGGAACTACGCTGGATAAGGATGAAAGCAAGGGACAGACCACTAAAAATTGAGTTTTTAGTGAAAAGGAAGATTTACCGCAAGCGCGGAATGGTTTTATTTGTGGTATTTAGATAGATTATTAGTTTTGATTCGTGTAACAAGCTTGAATAATTCTGATTGTACTTGTGAATCCTTCACCACGGTATTTTCTATCCGTTCAATTTTTTCTTATCTAAGGTAGAGCACGGTTGTAATTCCTGTGATGATTCAATTATATTTGTATGTCATTGTAAAATGGCGTATTATTAAAATATACTACGCTAGATTCAAACTTTACTGCAAAATCAAATAGCCAGCCGCATCTCGATGCTAACAATATGCCTCATCAGAACATCAGAAATTAAAAGTCGTACATGAGCATAAAAACAAAAGCTTATCGCATTCTCTGTATGTTAATATTTTCTTTTTGAAACTATAAGTTATGTTTCATGGAATGAACATAACAAACTTATTGTTCATGAACATAACAAATTTATTGTTCAGATATTACAAGGATCAGTACTACAAGGGATCTAACGACGGAGAACAAAATATTTTTAACTGCTGTTGCATAACCATAACAGCCAACATAAACAAAAATAAAAATAAATGGTTGTTAGTCTAGTTTGCAATGTTGTACACAGCTGATTTTGTCAGACATACCACTGATTAGAATTTTCTGAAACAAACCCGAGATAAATTAGACATACGGGAAATCTAATCAAATCAGCAACGAATAGAGGCATCTTATAAATGATATTTCCCACTAATGATTTTTCCAGAAATAGTCAGTTTGAGCTATTGATAAAAAAAAGAAAAAAACAAACCCTTTGGACGACTTTGCGGAACGTCTATTATTAGCAAGTTCCAGTAAATCTGAGGGAACTGTTTGTTTGGCTTCTTTCAAAACGTTGACAAGATCATTAGCCATAGACGCGTCGTTCAGTGTGAAAAAGGTGTATGAAGTACCCTAAGAAAGCAATAATGCAAAATCATATTTAAACTTGCCATTGAAAAAATCGAATTTTGTTTACCTCTTATAAGACGAGTCAAAAGTACGGTTTATAAACATAAATTTATTTTGACTGGATTAAAGTATTAGGTAAGACACACAGTTTTATTATGGCGAGCAGTTCTTCCGATTCTGTGTATATAATCTTCGATATTTCTTGGACAGTCGAAGTTGATGACATATTTAATGTCATTTACATCTGAAACAATTCTCCATAATAAAATATTACATATAAAGATTCAAGGGAATTACTGAAACACAAAACATTAAGATACCTAAACCGCGAGCAGCAACATCTGTTGCGATTAGGATTGAACATTCACCATTTTTAAAATCTGAAACACAAGGAAAATCATCCAAACATTCCAAACATCAGTAATAAAGCAGAATTGTGCGGTCATTCAATGCGACAACATAGTTCTACATCGAAATATCGGTCTTCCAGGAAAGACTCATGTAGCTAATCGTCAAAGGAAGTAATGCGACCGACCCTCCTACTGATCGGCTGTTTACAGTTCTAATAATGAATACAAGAAAATCCTTTTGAAGAAGTGCATATTTAATAAGATACGATACAATTCATGTTGAAATCATCGCTTTCATTTTACGAGAGACATTAAAATCACCATTCATAACGAAATTCCGCTCTGTCTGCGATTTATCACCATGTAAGCTCAAAGCTGGGTATCCCTGCTTGCGCACTAGTCGTGTCAACCAATCCGCCACGCGTTTCATACCAACGAAAATCAACGTCTTGCAATGTTGCTGAATATGTCAAAGAATATTCTTCATATAATACGAAATAAATTCATTCCATTAATGTTAAAAGAAAATAACTTCAAGAAATGCTATTAAATTTCGAAACAATGCAGAATTTTGAAAACAACTTCGCCTGACGTTCTGCCTAAGAACTCCAGCAGTTTTTCTTCTTTTTGGTTTTCTTCAACAACCGCGACTAGTTGCTTGATGTTATTATTTGCAGCAAGTTTCAGTGATCCAACATTAACAAATATAGGATCAGTTAGAAAATCTTTCGCCAAAGTACGTATTTCCTTCGGCCATGTTGCTGAGAACATCAAAGTTTGCCGATCCGGCTAAAAAAAATTATTTTTTAAGGTGTCCTCCAAAAATTGGCTTGAAAATTTTGAAGTCAAATCACTCACTCTAATCATGGACATAATTTTGCGTATTTGTGGTTCGAAACCCATATCCAGCATACGGTCAGCTTCATCTAATACTAGATAAGTGCACCGGTTTAGATTCAAAATACCAGCAATTAAGAAATCTAATAAACGACCAGGCGCTGCAGCTAAAATGTCCACTCCTACAAGAAAACAATTTTTTATGTTTAACTATTACGCCATATTTTATCATGGATGCAGACAATCCATAAATTTGGACTTTTATTAATTTACTGCTATTAGCTGCTTTAATAAGCTTCTTATCAATCCCTGCAACATATACTAATCAACATTCTCAACCGCATAATGATGAAAAAGAAATCCTGAGTGTTACTAGTTGGGAAGCAACTGCCTTCTATATAATGATCTATTGATTAGAACAAAGAATATCAGATTTTATACACCTCAACCTAAATCCACCTGCACGAATGATTCTAGCCTGCTGATCACGTCCAGAACCACCATAGGCACATGCCACTTTAGAGTGAAAGTTCATTGTCATTGAGCTTATCTGTTGCACCAGTTCTCTTGTTGGTGCTAAGATAAGTACCGCGGGACCTCGAATATTTTCTGGCTGTTGTTGGTTTTGCAAATGCACAATTCCCGGCAAAGTATACTGAAATCTCGAATTGTTAAAAAATTTAAAAAAAAATCATGGAATGGTGACAATATAATAAAGCTCTTCTGCACAGAGAGGTGTTTGAGTATGCAGAGAAAATATAGTAATATCTGACATAATTGGCTGCAATATTTTTTCCATCTTATTTTTCAAAGATCTTAAAATCAGTTTCAAACAAAACAGTACATTTTGTTTAATTTTAATATACTGAATATTTTTCAAATCTGTAAAGTATACAAATCGAATTTATGAACTAACCGCCAAAGTTTTCCCTGATCCTGTTCTAGCAATTGAGATCATATCATGTCCGGTTAATGCAACAGGCCAAGATATCGACTGTATTACAGTTGGTTTTTGAAAACACGCCATTTTGAGTTTTTCCATAACTGCTGGCGGAAAGCCTGCCTCACTGAATTCAAAAATGGGACGAGGAGATGATTTACCCCTTAAAGTGACTTCATTATGCGTAAACCATTCAGATATTTCCTCCTGAAAAACCAAAGCTTAATTTTGAATTACAATAATCAAATTTGATAAGAATTAACAAACGCATGTTGCAATCCGAACATTTTGAACAGGCAATTAAAAGTTGTGACTGTCCACTGCTTGGGTAATGCCTGAAGAGGAAGATTAACCCTCCGCCTGCGACCTTTAATACAATGATTTGATTTAGGCACTTCATCGGCCCACATGTGGCATGCACAATCACACATGGTTCCTATATGCCACCATCGGTACACCGATGAGAAGTCGAACCTTCCTCTCAATACTGCATCAGGCGATCGTCTACCACTACATCAACCATACTTCTACTACCTGACTTATTCTTTTAGCTAAAAAACTTCCAAGCTTAATTTAATTCTTGCACTATCTATTGAATTTTAACAAAATAACGAAGTGCTAAGCTACTTAATAAAGAAAAAAAAGTGTAACAGTGCGTTCCAACAAAATTCATACCTCGCTTCTGTTTGTAACTGAAGGACTTTCCTTATAAAGATTTTTCTTAATTGGGGATAAACTGAGATGCTTGAAATCGACTTTAGGGATTTCGATATCTCTGTTCCAAGATCCTGGAAACATCAGCAAACAAATCACGCGCTAAACCGTAAAAATGGTTGAATCCACTATTCGCTGCATGATTACCTATTATAACCAAAAGAAGTGAAATTTTAAACTGCACACAAACGAATTACATGCATAAAGCTTACCTTCAGAATTTTGAAAGCGATTAGGTAAGACGTTTCTTTGAGTCCATTGTTCTCGAGCTGCAGATCTCTCATGTCGACGTTGAGTATCAAAAAACCGGTCCAAACCTATGTTACGAGATCGGAAACTACCTGGTCGACGTCCCGCTTCTCGATTCACATCTATCCAACTAGAAGTCTTCGGATCGGCAGCTCTGAAATAATATTTGGGTTTGGCAATTGATATTTCATGGCCATTCCCATTATTCTAGTAACTTGCATTACCAACACCCAATGGGTAAATTTCTGAGGCTCGACACTCTCCACATAAATATACTTCATCTGAGAATAACAGGTAGCACTCAAGGATTATTACTTAATGATAATACTTGGAGAGTAACATGAGAATCTGCCCGTTTATCTTTAAGTTTCCTTATCTTCCTTATTTGAGAAGTAACAGAAAAACTGCCCTTAGTGATAATTTCTAAAACATTTGTTCACTGCATGGTTTTTCCCGACAGTCCTTGCCCACTTGGAGCTATGCCACGATAAGGAATATGCAGTGACCACAACTTTTCCGGACTGCCTCTCGCCAGGTGTCAACGTATGTCGAAATCATTTACGGTATGGCGGACCGAATGCTCGCCCCAATATATCAAGGACGTTCGATGCTCCGCCAGTGAAGGAGGGAATCGGGTGCAGCAAGCTGCAGCCAAACCC
Source organism: Onchocerca lupi (assembly GCA_028564675.1). Classification (NCBI taxonomy): domain Eukaryota; kingdom Metazoa; phylum Nematoda; class Chromadorea; order Rhabditida; family Onchocercidae; genus Onchocerca; species Onchocerca lupi. Next base: position 199,514 of record JAOVVO010000054.1, read on the forward strand.
ACCAACACCACACACCGATTCACACCATCGGGAATCGAACCTTAGATCAAGATTTCATAAACAATTCACAACCGAATCAACCATCATAGCTTCTAGTTTGGAAGGATTTTCACCAACACTTCTCATTTTTCTTCACTTTACTAACTCTACATAATACGATTACTCGAATACTGAATTCGGGATTTATTTCTTCGATGTCAGAAAGGCAGAATCTTAGCTGAAATAATTTGACTGAATGAAATTTAAATGAAATGAAAAAGCAATAACCTGGAAGGAGACTGTGATTGTTGTAGGAATTCTACGTTCTCTTTATCTTTCTGTCGATCTCTTATGGGTTCACTCGAGGCAATCACTTGAGAGGATGAACAACGTGCTACCCACACCCGATACAAGTCACCCTTTCTAAACTGTCGCAGCAAAAGACCATACATCGAGTCGCCGCCAAGCAATGACATCTTCTAGTTCATCCAAATCTAATTTGCGATGTCAACATGAGAACTTACTATTAGAATGAAAAAAAGTGATACTGATATTAGTAATATCGCTCGAACTTCAAAATATCATTCTGCAGAACTACTCGTTTGCAACAGTGATAAGCAGAAATGATATTAGATTAGGACAGACTAGACAACGTCCGGGAAATTTCAGTTGAGCCAATGTCTTCACTAATAAAAAGTGGCCTGGAAAAAGCGTGAAAACAACATAATATCGCAAAATCTGCAGCAAATCCCCACATTAACCAATACATTCCAACCAAAGCCTAAGACAATTATTTCGGCAGTGAGCCAAAGTTTACGAAATGTGGGAATTTAAATCATTGTCAGAATGCAGCGATAAGAGTATTGATTTGCATGAGATCAGTGTCATGCGGCATGCAGCGTAAAACACTCGTGCATGTGCATGTGCAGTCCTTGTTCATAAATTCTGTTGGGTAATTTATGCATTATTGGACATCTTCGATCATTCCCGTCAGAACAATTCAGATTACAACATTGGCCTATGTCGAATAGAAAAATTGTGTGGTACTGCCATTCCAGTATCCTTCGGTGAATTTCTAAAAAGTATTCTTGCAATGATATGTTTACTACTTATAAGCACTTTTAATATTACAAAAATTCGTTTCCAGTGCTGTATTTCTGCTGTCCGTTTATTACACATCCATTGTATCCATGAATGTTTTGAATTTATCGTTGAAATTGAAAATACGTTATTATTAGAAAGTTATCTTCAATGCTTACTTTGGTTTATTTCTTTAGAAAAGCTTTATAAAATTAAGTTACGTTTGGAAAAAAGATAAGTGTCAAATAGTAAAATAATAAATGCTGAATACTGTATTATTTGCTATGATTAATAGGTTCTTTTGCAGATGGGTACTGAGCTATCAAAGTTTTGAAATGTTTTAGAATTATTTTTATAAATACTGTAATTAGAAATTGATTTTTCGAGTTACTTCAAGTATTTATTCAGTTTTTGCATAAAAATATCCATAGATTTTTTGATTTATTAGTGAAATTGTTGCAATAGGATTTATATTTTTCTCTCTTTAAATATCAAGATGAAGAGACATTTTATGGATTAATGTCACTTGTTATGTGCAGAATTATAGTAACTTTGAGTTAAGAAAGGAAAGATGGGAAATAATAATAAAAAATATAGCGAAAATAGATTATGATGAGATTGGATACCGAAGGGAAATAGCTAAGAAAAATCATATTCAATTCGGGGAATTAAATGAATACTTCGGTGTCGCATATATTAGTCTCTTCCTTACGACGTTTCATCCTGTATTTTTCAGAAATGGAAACACTGACGACGGTAAAATCGAGTAGCGAAAGTAGCAAAATAAATCACGCTATTTTTGCATCGCAGCCAAATTTTCTGACTGAATCCCATCTTTGTTTTAATAAGGTATTGCTCTTATTTTTATGTTTCAAGATTGTAATTTACTGCAAAAAAAAAAAAAAAAAATATTTGAGTGGTGCAAGTAAAATCCTGATCATTTGTAACTTCGTTCGAACTGCCCAAAGTTTTATATAATTGGAACATTTTTGAATAGGTGGACGAATGTTTAATACTTTATCAATAAAACAACTTGCGTAAGTTCAGGTTTGTGCTCATTCTGCGTAAGCATTTCACATAAATTTTTTTTTCATTAGTTGCATCTTTTAGTGAGGTTGGATTTTTATTTTCTATCTGCTACATTTATATTATAGAATGCTATATAGGTTGATGGAAATTTTGTTGATTTTAATAATAGGGAGATTGAAGTGATTTTTGAAGCTACTAATAATAAGTGGGTAGCTTTATGGAACAAGGTGTTTTAATTTTAGGACCAGTTCAATCGAACAGATTTCGATGTGGAACGATTCTTGAATTTGGCTCGACGACGAGCTAGTCTACAACAAATTCATAGTGATTTACGAGTTTATCTAAAAATTGTGCAAAATTCAATGATCGAACTTATTAATGATGATTATGCTGATTTTGTGAATTTATCATCTAATCTTGTAGGATTAAAAGAAGCAGTCGATAAACTGACCAAGGATATTGAGGTGATTTTTACCTATATTTAAGAGAGTTAATTGAATAACAAGCAAACAGGCTTCATTATTTTTTTACTATCGTTCGTTTTTTTTTTCTTCTTTTGGAAAAAAGAGATTTAATAATAAGCATGGTTTTCTGTATCATTTATGTTTCTAACTTGATTATCTGAAAATATATTTGTCGGAAAAAGATTTCCATTTACAGACGATATGGCACGACTTCTTTAGCAGTACACAGATTATAAAGCAATCTGCTGAATTCGTTGAACAGAAAACAACTGATCTTATTGCATGCCGAAAAGCACAATATGAAATTCGTGGGCAGATTTTCCTGATAAAATCAATCGAAAGACTGGCTGATAAAATTGCTAGCTCTCCAAAAGAAATAGAACAGTTTTGGTGAATTATAGCTAGTTGAATTTGCTTTTTACGAATCGCTTTGTTAAGATATCTAAGATAAAAATAAATGCTAAAATATTAAGAGATGAATGGATGCGCTCAATTGTTATGGTTATGGGCTTCATTACTATTTCCTATAATGGAAATAAACGAGATATAATTTATTACTCATAATTTTTTACTTCACAGATTTGGATGTTTTTTATCAATTTTTAAGAGACAAGTTATTTAAATATATGTTAATTCTAATGCAGTATCCATTTTTGACATAACTGTTTTAATGAAGTTTTTGTTATGGTATTATGCAATTTCAGAATAAAGTAAATGTTGTTTATAGGTTACAGAGTTTTGCTGATGCAGTCGTTGATGTAGTTCTATGGTTTGATCAGGTGAACATTATCGATGATAAGGTCAGTTTGGTTTATTATAACAGATTTGTTTTTCTCGAGTTACTCTGATTTTTTATTTTATGCAAACTAAAATTTAGGTAGCTGCTGCTTATGCTGTATGTTTGACTCATGTTCGTAAACTAACAGAATATTGGCTAATACAAGATCTCAAAGGTGATTGTCGCTTCATTGAACAAATCCTTGGTATAATTATCCTGAATAACAGCACCGACTCAGCTATTTCTTGTGTAATGACAGAAATTATTGGTGAACACATTAGAGAACCAAAGAACAACTTGGGAGATTTTCTGGATGAAATATATGGAACTATTCGGAAGGTAGATACTATCCATTTCTTACATTAAATTGAGGAGGAATTTTATCAAGCAAGACATTGATTAGGACTTCAGTTTGAGGTAAATTTAAGTCGTATTTGCAATCTTTCATTTGAAGTAGAATGATTTTAAGTAAGTAAAAAAGAAATCACAGAAAAATAAAAATAAAAAATAAAATTACATTGGACAGGTGTTTCGCCATCATGGTTTTTATAAGGTGGAATTAGGCTTTATCATGAATTCGTCTGAGATTTTTGTCATAGCTTTGACAAAAATCTCAGACGAATTCATGATAAAGCTCAATTCCACTGAAATTGATACTGTCAAATTATAGCTTCGAGAAGACTGGTTGCAAAAAGTGGAGAATAATGGCTTGTCGTCCGCAAATATTTCACCATTTCTAGACAAATGTCTCCTCACTTTTATTGTTTCATCCCTCGACCAGGTTGTTTTAATGGCTTTTAAAAGCACTTTAATAGCTTTTTTTTAGTTAGTTGTGCTCATCTAGATCTGTAATTTTGGCGAAAAAATAGGCTTATTATATATTTTTTCTAAGGACGTATAAACATGCTGATACATTATTCAGTATATAAATTCTTTTCAGTACTTCGGTTCTGTTGTTGTTCCAAGCAATAATCGTCTTTTTCATCGATGTTACAAGGCAACCTGCGAGTTTATCAGTAATTGGCCTGGTACCGCTAGTTTATATACTGTTTTGCGGATGATACGTAATAGATTCAATTTGGTTGTCTATTTCAAGCTGGAGACGCAGCATTTTCTGTCTCAATTAACGAATGAGCTAGATCCTTCCGTTATTAAATTGACCGCAAATGAGAAAAAGGAAGAATGGGAGGAAAAAATTTTCCATGATTTTTCGAAACTTGTTGTCGACACTTTAGAAAGGATTTGGTCTGACGAAGTTTACCTTCCAACTTTGATTGATAAATTTTGGGATTTTACGCTTAAAGTCCTCTCCAAATATTTGGAGTGGATCGAAGGAATTAAAAGGTGAGATCGCTTATTAATCTTATGTCTATTTAGATAACTTTGAAACCCCACGAAAGATATAAGCGAGGATTATTTTTACTTGATCTTAGCAGCAAGTGTAACTCATTTTCAGTTATTACTGGACTGATAAAAAAGCTCCTAAAGATCTCGAAATTTGGCGCATGTTTTGTGCTCTTTGTGCTGATTTTGTGACTGTTGATAATCGAACTTTTGGAATCGCATTATCATCAATTTGGCCAAAAATTCGAGAACATAAGGTATAAAAGTTTTCGGCTTATTCTTAATTGCATTTCGTGAAAAAATGATTTTTCGTTGATTTGTTATTGATCGGATTCCAGTTGGATGTAACAGTGTTTGGACAATGTTTATCGATTTTTTCAACTAAGATAGCTGAACGGATTCACGAATTCGAAAAATTCATTGTTGATGATGCTATCACGTTATTGACAAAGGTGCATTTCTATTTTACTAATTTATGATGCGATTTTTTAAGTTTCATGCAAGAAATTGTGGTCTTGATATTTATTTAAAAAAAAAAAAAACAAAAAAACGAAAAAAACAAAAAAACAAAAGAACAAATATTTCAATTTGAATGGCTGATTTACTTTCAGTGTTCATTGTTTATTTAATGTGCACCGTCTTAATTAGCCTATATAGTACTACTGTTATCTTACCCAAGAATATAACTTGCATGATTTTCTTGGTCGCAACGACAGTAACATACAATTTTTGTAAATATCGAAAAGAATAAACATTTATCACGTCGGTTATGAGGTTTATTCTGATATCTAGCTTTGGGAAATATGTGGAAATATTGCCATTAGAGTCAAAATTTAAAAAATAGAAAGAAGTCCAGAAGTTTTTAGACGTGGTTCTTAGGCGATCTTATCCTAATTATCTTTCCGTCAGTTGTTTTAGGTTTAGAAACGTTCTAGAACAATTATTTTGTTACTGATGACATGAAAAATGTTATTACTGAATTGATATTTCTTTTTTACATCTGTCAGAATTTATTGGTTTTAACATAGTTTAAAAAAGAGCTGCTTGCAGCATGGATTGAAATATGCTTCATGCATTGAAATTCACCAACAACTTATGCGTAATTTTTCAGATTTTAGATGGTGTTTGCGGGATTCCTCGCCAATATCGTTGGACGAAAAAGCCTACACCAACCGAAATATCGCCGTACGTCACTGAAACAGCAGCTACACTTGAATTATTTAGGGTTTATTTTGAAATTACTTTCCAAAATTTTCAAAATCTCGGATTATTTCAAGATTTTTATCTTACTTTTATAATTTCTTGAAAGCCAGATGTGACTCTTTTTATTCTTTATCATTTATTTTTATTGATATAATAAAATCATAGAATGAAATGAACCATTGCTGTTGGAATGAAGAAAATGCTACATCTGTCTACAAACAAATATTTTCTAAATCATTAGAGATATTTTCGATGAAGGCAAATCAGGTGTTTTTTTTTTTAAATAGTTTTATCTTTTTGTTAGGTTTTTGTTTAATTAAGTGGCATGTAGAGTTTTAATTACTAAGAACTGGAAATATTACTAATTCTGTTTTCCAAATTCACCATCTTATTTAAAACATTTTTATATATGGTGAACTTTAATAATAATAATTTTAAATGGTTATTAAATTTTTGCTGATACAGTTTATTTAAACGTTTTTAGGTTCTGAAATCTGTTGAACAAACGGAGACAAGTTTGCAGCGTTTCAAGCGCAAATCATTGGTAGTAGATGGAAATAATGCCGATTCTGATGAAAACAAAATAAGACGGCAGTTGTTATTAGATTTGGATTATTTCAAAACACTAGCAGCTTCGTGTCACATTGAAATATCACATATAGAAGCATTAATGTTGCGTGCAAATCCTTCATCAGAAACCGTCCAAATCCCCGATTTGATTGAAGAAGTCCCTTATACAATTGGCACTGCGGAAGAGGCATGAAGAGTGATGGATTTGATTGTAATTTTCACTTATCTCAAACTTTTACTAAAAATTTTATTTCTCAAACTTATTGATGCTGCCGTGAATGTCATCGGAGTGAACTACCTCTCGCGTGAGGCTGCATTGTCTAAAATATATGATAATATGTTATGCTTATTTGATATACATTATCCAGGTATATTAAATCATTAGCATCAATTCTTCCTCCTTTTTTTCTGTTCCTAAATTCACTCAAGTTTCAGTATAGATTCTCGTGGTGTGCATTTTTTTTATTCGTGTACATGAGATGCATTTTTTAAACCATGTTTTATTGATTCGTTCCATCATTTTCTTATTCTATTCACTTAACAGATTATGCTGACAATTGTTCCTGTTATTTCTTAGTTATCAAGTAATGTAAATTCGAATTTTATTTAAAATTTCAGAAAATCCGGCTTTTTTTCGGGATTTTGAATATGACAGACCATATTGTTACTATTGTTCTCAGCGGGTTATGCTTTTTTTTGCTCTAATTTATTAATTTATTAACTTGTTAATCATGTATTCATGAGATATTAGTAATTCCTTAATAATATGCATCTTTGATATCGTTTTTCATACGATAAAGGAATAACAAATTACATGTTGTAATTATCATAGCATCTTCCACCATTCGTATGTTGGAAATTTGAAAAATACCTGAAAGAAATTAGTGGGCTGATATTTATGAAATAAGAGAAATAGAAATTTTAATGAAATCAGAAAAATAAATTAGACAGCTTATGCATTACGGTCGAATTTCTCGAAGTTGTATAGCAAATTAAAATTTAAAAGCTGCAATAAAAAACCAACATGGCATTTGGATTGAGTAATCTGGCATATTATGTTTGTGTTTAATTCTTTTCCAAAGAAACATTTCAGCTTGAGACAATGAGTGCAACATGGGCGGATATACAGCGTCTGGCAGCTGATTTTCAGCGAATACAACTAGCTGAGAATTCGAAAAAGTATTTATTGCCTTCTTTTTAAAATTCATTTGAGATTCAAAACGAAGCAATAAAATTGGTGCTTTCTGCTACTGTTATTAGGCATCCGACATTTTTCTTCAGACTGTCTGAGAATAACTGCGTGGAGTTGATATCGATGCTAATCAAATCAAAAGCTATCGATATTCTGTTCACCACTGATGGTAAGGAATATGTTACTCGGAATCATTTGCTCAATGAAGTGAAAAATGAATGTATCGGTCGAGGTAATTTTCGTCTCTTTCTATCTGCAGTCGGGATTCTTTTTTCAAGGTTGTTGTTGATCTATTGTAAAATGCAAGGTTCACTTCCATGACTTAGTATTGAATAGGACAATCGGTGTGGTAGCTCCATGTAAAAACATAACCATATACTTATTATTCAGTAAAAACTGAAAAAGAAAAGATGACCGGGCGTGGAATATTTAATAAATGTTACTTCTTTGTTTTAGAAGGTCGTGTTTCAATATGTGATTTAGCTCATACTTTGAATGTCGATTATGAGCACATTGAAAATGCTGTATCTATCATTTCGAAGCAGTCATCGAATTTTATACTTTGCAACGCTGAACTGATTTCCAGATTTGTTATTTCATTTTGGCAACATTTGTAGCACTTGTGTATGAGATTGGAATAGTTTTTCGTTTAAGTGTAATAAATAGAAGGAAAGCAATAGTTGATCTTTTGGGGGAGGGGGAAAATTCGCTTTAGTTGTTCTTTGACTTTTAAGTGTAAATATTTCTATTAATGAAATTTTTAGGTGATATTATGGTTAGAAGTGATGTAACTTTAAATCTAATTGTTTAGTTTATTTAGATTTAGTCTGTTTTTTTTTTCTAATGTATTATTTACTAAATTTTTTTCTCATTGGTTTAATTTGTAAACTTTTTCAGGGATTATATAAACGTGTTGTGCAGAGATCTGAATGAACGATTAATAGATGATGGCATCGTGTCCATATCGCAGTTAGCAAAAACATGGGATTTGCCAACTGAAATATTGAATAGTTTAGTTCTAGTAGAAGTTGGTTCAAAGGTTGATGCTATACGCGATGGTGATGCACTTTATACGCGGTCTTATTTATCCGCTCAGCGAAATATCATTAGAGCGATGCTTTGTGGACTGACCAAGTTTGTGTGTTATTTTATTTGAAGTACTAATTTAAAGAAATAATCCATGATTTTTACCGTCGTTTTTTAGAGTGACACCAATAGCTAGACTTCAGTCGGAATTAGAATTAACAAGTGCAATGTTTTGGTCACTTTTCGATGAGCTCGATGCAGTGAAAGAGGTTATTTTATAAAAACTAGTTTTTTGAAGTTTGTCTCATAAAAAAAAGTCCTTTCATAGTATTTGTAACTAGTTTAAAGAGCAAAAAACTTTACGTAATTAATTGCCACGTCATTGCTAATTTACACTTTCGTCTTTGTTAATTTTTCGGCTCAGTTGAGAGTTTGCGCTTCTAATGAAAAGAAAGGCATAGTTTAAGATGTCAAGGTATTGCATTGTAAAATTTTTTGTATCTACAGCAACAGAGTAGCTACTACCAAGTAGCATTCTTATAATTAGATGTCATATAATGGTTTTCTGCATTTCTGGTGATTCATTTAAATTCTCTATCATTATTTTGAAACACCAGTTTTTTAGGTTCCTGGCAAAATAGTTGGTGCTCGCACTTCAAATCATTGTCTATATCATCCAAACATTTATACAGTTCTTGTCAAGCAATATATATTAAAGACTTTCTTGCAAGAGGGAATACTGAGTAATATTTTGATTTATTAACCATTAGCATATTGCTTGGAGATTTTAGAAATTAATCCAATAGCTTTTTTACAAAATTCTTAGATAGCCATTGATTCAGTTCAATGCTGAGCATATATTTCAAAATTCTCAATTTCAGAATTAGCAGTATTCAAAAAACTTTCCGTAGCAGAACCGAAGATTTATATGAAGGAAATATTGAATAATGTAGAGCATTCGACATTGATATATTTCCCATCTGCCATTATAAGCATGAAAGTTTGGAATGAAATTGAAGCAGCTGTGAAGGAAGAGGTTAGCTAGAAAAAAATTTGTTTCAAAGATTAGTTAACATTATTTTAGAAATTCCCATCTCGTATGCAAATTTATATGATAAATATAGATGTATTGTAGTTTTAACTGTTATGGTGTTTAGATGAATTCCAAATCGGTTGTTGATATCCGACTTCATATGCCAGAAGTTGTTCAAAGTAATGCAGATATTGACCAGGCGGTCACTTTTTTGATGAAGATTAGCGAGGTTTGTCATGAATATTGCCTGAATGATCTATTGTCTATTTATATTTCATATTTTCTTTGTGATTAAATTCGTGCTTTGCTGTCGTATTTGTTGTTTTTAAACAGCAAATTTTAATATTTGTTTTTTTTAAAGGATTGGTTGTTCGTCTCCGGTACTTCCTATATCTATAGTCGGCAACTTCACTCATTTGCAATGAGAAGTTTGGAGGGCTTGATTAATACACGGGCTGAAAAGATTGCTTTCAATTGGGGTAAACAAAAAGCACCCAAAAAGCAAGAAAAAGTATGTTGCGCAAGATCTTTATGCTTACTTCACACATTTACATTGTTTTACTGAATATTCTATCATTTATAATTTTTTTTTTTTCTTTAAAATACCAAACTTTCCTTACAGAAACAAGATGAGGAATGGAGTGCAGCGAAAGGCAAGAAAGGTAAAAGTGGAAAAGGGAAAGTTATGAAACAGATCTTAGCTGAAGAATCAACTCCAAGTTTGTTATTCCAATTCCGACATTGAAGAATAATGCATTTTTATAGTGATTAATTCAAATTCTTTCACAGTTTCGTGATAATTTCATTTTAAAAATTTTCTGGAGATGATCAAATTGCTGTGAGTGCATTTTAATTGACTCATAACATCGATTAAATTGGTTGCTTTTCCTTTTTAAATTTTATTTAACTCGAATTTTAGATTTGTTAATTAGACTATCAGAGGAGGAACTAATCATGGAATTGAAAAGGACGAGTGATATACCAGATGAACTGCTAGAGGATATTGTTGAACAGATACGGACAAAAGCAGAAACTTTGTTGAAAACTCGAATAGAATTATTGCTACATAATGTACAGACGATATCTGTACAAGATCAGAAACGTTCTCATGCACAACTGCAGGAAACATTACGTGCATTGTATAATAATATTTGTATTTTCGAAGATGGTGCAGCCACTTTTGAAGGTTGATTTTAGCTATACTTCTACATAAGCGTTTTTTAAATTATTATATTATTAGATTCTGAAAATAATGGAAAGCTAATTTCTATAAAAATTTATGTTGAATGAAGAGATCCGATGGTTTATTAATATCTCTAGATAAGAATTATTCTGATATTCTAACACTCTTGTTAATTAGTTGGTTGTAAAGATAGAAAATTTTAAGTGGTTAAGAATCTTTGAATCCAAATAACGTATTTCTTGGAGCAGTTTTCTTGTGAAAATATTCAATTTTCGCGAAAGAATCAAATTCAGATACGGTAGCTGCTAATCTGAAGGTATATCTTCTTCGCACAGTGTGTACACATTTTGCAAATAAGGTATTATCGTACATATCGAGAACACAGAATGTTGATACTCTTACTACAAAGGTAATTTATAATGATTCATATTGCTTTGGCAAATGATATTGAGGAAGGACTTATTACCTTGATTGGAAACTATTTGAATTTGACGAGTACTGCAGTTACGTATTATTTCATAATCAAATTAATTTCGCCTTAATGATGTATTTCTTGCCAATGAGCTTGATTATTTGTTCATTATTTTCACTTTAACCATTACTTATTTTCCTATCTCATCTGATTTCTTCTTGAATTTGATGACTTCAACGTATTAACGTCATTTAATGACTTTAGTGTATAGTTGACATCAGATTCTATTGGAGGATTCATTTCCACTTTTTTTTTTGCTTTTTAATTTTAGGCTCGAAATGAAACGATAGCAAATATCGGAAATACGGAAAATCGTACAGCAGTTGAAAAATTGTTCACAGCATTGTTAACAAAGAATCTCGAATCATTCCATGATGCAGTATTTGGTGTTTGTTCATCAGCCATTTGCGCCTTGAATTTAAAAGTGCCTGACAAAAAACAGCGGTTTATGCTTTGTTTACTTTCTTTCAAATTTTATTTCCATTTTTGCAGAAAAAAAAATACAATTCATGTGCTTTTCATTTCTTATCTGACATAATCATTATCTTTTTGGAGATGGATTTAAATAAGATTTTCTGGTCTTTTACTTTAGGCAAGTCTATTATTGCTAATGTAAATGATATGTAGAAACTACAGATTTATAATAGATTTCTTCATTGAAAGTTTATAATAGGTTTTCTTATTGAAAGTTTATATATCTGATTTAAATTCAATAAATTCCATCAAATTGTTCAACTGAATTTAATTTTCAAAAAGTCACTTTACTTTTGTAAAAAATTGATGTCGTTTCAGATATAGAATTTTGAGATCCTGTTTTATCATCTATCATTAACAGCTTATTTCGAGTTTTCACGCTCTTATTTACAGCGTGGAATTAATCAAAATCTATGAAGAACAATTACTGAGCCAGTTACGCGAGTGTACAGATCCACCTTCTGGTCTTCTTTTAGCACTTCTGATATTGCTGGCGAGAAATGAAAAAATTGCGGTGCACGCTTCCGGGAAATTTGTTTCACATTTAATTGCAAAGGTCGAATGTTTTTATAGCAAGAAATGTTGCACAAGAGCAATTTAGCCATTGCATCAAACAACCCTGAGTGTATGCCATTTCTTTTTTTATAAGAGGCAAATGTTTTGTATTGATAAAAACTGTTACTGTTTACAGGTGGAAAAGCATCCGGAAACGGGTACGGAGCTTGCTGAATTATTAACGAGTTTCCAGAAAATGGTTATTTCAAGTATGCAATCTAAAGACGATTTAAATCTGATGGCAAAGCTGAACGAAAAACTGGTGGCATTAATGGCAGCAGTGAATGGTTTCGAATATGTAGAGAAACCAACAGTTGATGACGGTGTACTTGAACTGTGATAAATATGTTTTCTGATGCTACTGACCCTTTATTACATCTCTTCTTTCATTCTATAAATCTGGGAATTCCGTCTTACATAGTCTCTTTTTGTTGAGTCATTCAAATTGGTCAAGGTTAGTTTTATAAGCTATTCTCGGTTATGAATTGATAAACTTTTCTTTTTTTTACATTCTCAAAACATCTTCTATTCAGTTGCAAAGCTATCATTGTTGAGCACACATTCATTTTTTAGCAGATTTCTAAATCCAAGCTGCTATTTCAACTTTTGTTTTATTAATTTCATCGTTAGACAATTGTAATCATTTCTGCACTTTTTTTTTTTATTCTCTATATCTTTACAATAACATGTCTCTCTCGATGTACTAACTGTAAAATGATTTTTTAGTAATACACTCTCGTTGCCGTTATTTTAAAAATAATAATGAATAATTGATTATTAGAAATGGCGTTATCCATCATATAACTTTATGACTTATGAGTTGAGAATTCTCTTTCATTTAACAATGAAACTTTCAAATATATCATAATCATTGGTTTTTCCGGGCAAGTATTTATTTGTTCAGGTAGAATTTATTCGGATTGATTTAAAAGACAAATACCATGAGCGATCAAGTCATGAATTTAAGAAGGTCACTAAGTTTATGATTTCACTCTTCGAATGTTTATTTGATAAATTTACCAAAGTTTGTTTTCTGTAGTTAATTGTTTCTTGTTTGTTGTCTTTCACTTAAAATTCGGAAAATGAATTTTCGTTGGTCCAGAATGCTTCCAGACTTGATAAACTTGGAAATCTCTTTGAATAAAAAACTTTAGGTGGACTTTTTTGCACTTTAAAGTTTTCAAGAATATTATTAAAATATTGTGTGGAAATATTGTTTTAATATGTTTAAGAAATTTGATAAAGAAATGTAATCGAGAATCTCTTGTCTGCATTTATAGTGATAAAAAAAAGATTTTACTGATTTCAAAAAGGTGCTTTGGATACCTGGAACTGCATGCTCTTTTGTGTGCCAAGCTACATCGATTTCTCACTCTAGATAAAGCAGCGAATAAAAAAGTGGGCTTTGCAAGAAAACTGGTATAGTTGTAGTCCTCATCAGACCGGTTTTATGTTTATTTTCCTCGTTATTTTAATAACATTACAAAGCGTGAAAGCTGCTGAATATACTGCAGTATCAGTCAAAATATTATTAACAATTTTTCGGAAAAGGATTGCATGAGATCTGGTGGGATCGATGGAAGATTGAAGCTTAAGGCATTTAACTATATAAATCACTATATGTATTTTGTTCTATAAAATTATTCCAACAGAAAGTCTATGGGATATGAAAACTTTTTTACGTAACTAGTTTTGTAAGATTTAATTTGAGAAGGGCGAAAAATGAACTAAGTGATTGAAATTGAAGAAATCGATGAGCTATTGAAATTATAACAAAATTCTCTGATTTCCCAACCATTTGTTTTGTTGGACTTGTAGCCGTGATTTGATCATTCTGTATAGAAAAGGGGTATGTTCTGTTTAGTCTGGTCCTTATTCTTTGTTATTGCATCTGCATTAATTTTCCTGCAAATCAAGATTGGAAGTCGAGTAATTGTGAAGATTATATTATGCAAATTATCGATGCTCATTTTTTGTTCTTGTTTTTATTTGTTACTTTATTGCCGCTGCATTAGGAACGGAATTCTTGAACTGTTAATTTCAACAGAAAATATTTCTTTCCTATTCAATTTCAACTTATTTCTTTCCTATTCAATTCTTTCATTTCTGACTTAATTTTTTCTCAAAATGAATTTCTTCTGAATCAAAAAACAATCTTTAATAAAAATCAGCATTTATTCCGAATTTCAATTTTCCTGAATATATGTGGTGTGGCCGGGTCCAGTTAGTTTATATAAATAACAATGTAAATGTTCGTTTGTTCAAAACTTTAAATCTCTGGAAGTTCGTGAACACGCTTCTTACCCATATGAAAACACGCACCTATTCGAATTCAACGTTGAATCAAAATTTCAAATCAGTCGGTGAACAAGTTGAAATGTGGTATGGAAATGAAAAACGAATATTTACATTTTTATTTATATATAGCAGTTTGTTTTCTGAATATTTGATTGATAAGATGTGCTTCTTCAGTTTACTTCAGTTTGTCGTCCTTCCCTGACAGAGATATAGAAATGCCGTCTTTGGAGGAAAACTTAATATGATTTATTCCATCTCTTCAGCGTATTACTGATACCTCAGTTTTTTGAAAAATTAAGAATTCCAATTATTTTTGGGTAGTATTCTTGCTTTATCATCATAGTGCAAAGTGCTGTGAAGATTTTTTGCAATTTTTTTTCTCTGTCCTTTTTCCAAAAGAAAAGATTCTAAGAAGTAAAGAATTCTCCAATTTCATATTTATTCCTCATATTCTTTTCTCTTTGTCGGTGAAATCTAATCAGAAGGAGCTAAGATTTCTTTGTTAAAAGTATTCATTCTTCCTTCTTTTTGCCATAAAAATTTTTGTTTTAGTGAGTTAAAAAAAAAGGCATTAAGTTGACGGATGATTAATAAACCATCAGGAAAGATAACATCCATTCCAGTTGTTGATGATGGCCTATTGTTGTCCTGATTCTGGAAGTAGGAAGAAATACAATTATTTGAAATACTTTTTTTTAAAAATCATTTCATCGTTTTTTTTCCTCAGTATTCTTTATTTTTGTTGCATTTAATTTTAGTGGCAAAGAAGAGTGTCCTTTTGTTTCCAGTTTTTTTTTTATTGAAAATAATTCAAATTCCATCTAAATGATTTTTTGTTTCAGCTTATTTTTATTCTCACTCTCGTTCTTTTGTCCTTCACATTACGTAGGATAGAAGTTCCATCTATCTATGGGTAAAAATCAGATTATGAAGAACGAAGGAATATATTGGCGAAAATGTTTTTTGATGCAAATATACTAATTCTGATTTAAAGATCCGAATACTTCGATTTATTAAAACTTCGTCTGAAGATAATCTTGATAAAATCAGAGAATTCATTTTTTCTTTAAAAGCAATTCTGAAAAAAAATTTTAACTTTTAGCCAACTGCTTATTCAACTAAATCAAATATTTTATTGAAAAACTTGTAAAAATACATAAAATAATGGGGTCATTGTTTAAATATGCACTTAACCATAAGAGACCACAATGTCCGCAAAGAATTATTGAAGTAATTCTTGTAAATCTTAACAGAAAGTTCTTCGCAGTAATTTTTGAATAGGCACTTACTAATAGTCATTGTGGAATAAATAATAACAAATTTTAAAAACCGTTGATTTGTATTTGGCAGAATGCCTAATGATCTCAGTCGATTTTTGATCCCTCATATCTCAAGAAATTCAAGAAATCAGTACCTTTTGAAGAATGAAAAAATTCAAATGATTTTAATCGCAACAGCTTCTGCAGCTAACACAAAAAAAAACCTTTAAAAGAAGGATCGTTAATTCCAAAAAATTTTTTAACTAATGCCGAAAATTTTTGGAAATTGACAATTAACCTGTTGAAGATCGATATTTCAGTTTGTCATTATCTGCCTTCATATGTTCACCTTTCATTTTTCCTAACTTTCATTTTTGATTTCTTACCTTTTGAGTAGAAAAAAATTTTAGTAAGAAATAATTGTGTAGTTGAAGATAATTACATTATATTAGAATTCATAACACCGAAAAATCAAATGGGACTTATTTTATAGCAATATCTTTTTAAAATCTCGATCTCGTCAACTAAAAATTCAATAATCATCTAATCCCATCTAACTTGATGATAAGTATAAGTTAAGTATCTTGATGTCAAGTGTCCGGAAAATTCTACAAAATAAATTCGCTTCTTGAAGCCACTCTTGAGGAAGAGAATTGAGGCAGAGGATAGAGAGGTTATCGTTTGAGTCATCGGAGAGGAGACAGATTGGAAAAGGTCAGAAGGTCAGAGAGGGAAGAGGACATTTCTTTCTCTGAACAGAATAAATCTATCGAGCTATTTATTATTATTATTTATTATTATTATTATTATTATTATTATTATTATTATTATTA